>VUQK01038720.1:0-15540 GCA_015106715.1 Bujurquina vittata | reverse complement strand
GTTGTGGGGGTGTTTTTCAGGAGTTGGGCTCGGCCCCTTTGTTCCAGTGAAAGGAACTCTGAATGCTTCGACATTTTGGACAATTTCATGGTCCCAGCTTTGTGGGAACCGTTTTCCTGTTCCAACACGACTGCACAGCAGTGCTCAAAGCAGCTCCATAAAGACGTGGATGAGCAGGTTTGGTCTTGACTGGCCTGCACGGAGTCCTGATCTCAACCCAATAGAACACCTCTGCTATGAATCAGAGTGGAGACTGAGCCACAAATCACAAATGTGTTTCTGGGAGAATGGTCAGAAATTGCCATAAACACACTTCTAAACCTTGCTGAAAGCCTTCCAAGAGCAGTTGAAGCTGTTATAGCTGCAAAGGGTGGCTGACATCATATTAAACTCTATGGATGCGATGTAATGTGATGCCACTCAATTTTATATGAGAGCAGAAAAGTGAATACTTTAGGCAATATAGTGTAAGTCCCTCGCAGGTGCTTCAGACTCCTCCCACAGTCCAAGCAAATGCAGCTCAGTTGAATTTGTGTGTATTTGAGCCCACCGTGATCATGAACAACACGACGAGGAACATATTTTTGGGCCGACATTGTGTTCAGTTTTAGTGCAATCACGTCTATTCTTTGCTCATTTTTTACAACTCTCTTGCAGCTTTGGCATTTGAAATAAACAGCCATGTGTTAGCGAGCAAAATGACAACTCCTCTGCCAAAAATGAGTTTGCTGTGCGTTGTTGTTATATTCTTTAGTTGCATAGTTTCTCAAATCTTGTTTTTGCCAAGTAAAAGCCAAGCCCTCACATTCCTCTGCACGATGGGGTGTGATGGAGCATAGAGAGCTAAAAAAAGAAAGGAAAAAAAAAACAGGCATCTTTAAACAGTTATTCAGAGCTTCCAGTCAGAACTGCTGTGGTTTGGGATACAGTACGTGGGATGGTGTGTGTGTGTGTGTGTGTGTGTGTGTGTGTGCATCTTGAGGAGGATGTGCTGATTCTCATGGAAGAGCTGGGTGTGTCAGGCCCAGCTGAAGCATTAGTAAGGTTCTGTGGTCAGGAGAGGAGGAAGCCTCCTGAATGATGGAGCCCAGATCCTGATTTGTGGAAAATACACACTGGCACATTAGCATGTGTTAGAAATGTTAGAAATGTGAAATTGTGTCATTGTTCCCTTTTCACTTGGACTGGTTATACGCGTGCCGAGGTGAGACATGAACACATTCACTGTTGTTTCAAGAGAGGAACTTCTCAATAGTCCAGGTGGACTCCAACTGTAGCATTGTGTACCTTAGTGTGTCAGTATCTTTTGGTGTTTCAAAAATCTTCATGGCAAAAGCAAACATCCATCCGCTTCTCCTTTTTCAGGGTCACGGGGGAGCCTATCCCAGGTGACATAGGGCGAGAGGCGGGGTACATCCAGTCTGTTGCAGGGCTAACACAAAGGGACACACAACCATTCACACTCACACCTATGGGCAATTTAGATTAGCCAATTAACCTAACCCCAGTAAGTGCGTGTCTTTGGACTGTGGGAGGAAACCCACGCAGACACGGGGAGAACGGAGAGAGGCCGGTGGCCACTGCGCCACCGTGCTTCCCGCAAATGCAGACAACCCAGCATCATCTAAGGATCTCTTTCAGTTTGCAAAATTTTCCAGAATACATTCACTAAATGGAGGGCAAAGCAAATAGTCCATGAAAAGCTTGGATTGGTGGAGATGTTCCAGCACATGGTGGGATCTTCATCTTTCCTTTGACCAACAATGAAAAACTGTCTGGACCCAAAATCAGTGAATCAAAATCTTTCGTACCTGATTTAGCTTTGGGCACTCTCCCCTCCAAGACCACCTTCTTATGCACATCTGGACTGTTTCTATTGACTCTTCTGCTTTTAAATTGCCTGGAAGCGTCAGTCTAATCACTTTCACAAGCACCGGGATTTCAGAACGATCCTTAATCCGAGCAAAAAGCATCAATGGCCAGATTTTCATGTCAGAGATCATCACTCTAGGCTGGGTCTACAACCTGGAGACCAAACATCAGTCTACAGTTTCCGAGCCTGAGGGGGTACTTTCAGACCCATCCATTTTGGGACAGCAACATTCATATGCAGTGTGATCTCATGCCTTGGGTCAAACTTTGAATGGAAAGTTTTTTACTTGTTTGTTTCATTTGTTGTAACAGCCTGAGACATCTAACAAGAACATTGATGTTACATGGCCACAGCACCTTCATTCACCACTCACCAGATAGCACAAGAACGATATCCTATTCACATAGAGGCACAAGTGCAGCTGCTCTTAGTGGGACTTGTAGGGAGCAATGGCACGCTGGAAGGCTTTTGATCACATCTTGTCTTATTACGCACTGACAAGACGGACTCGTGCCAAGCAAAGAGACAGGAGGGGCGGCAGAGCTTGTGCAGTGTGTCTTTTGGAAACAGTTTGCTAATTAACAAGTGATAGAGAACAGGAAGTGAAGAAAAGTTGGCACCATTAATGTCCAAGTATTGCGAAAAGCTGCAGCTGCACCACTGAGTGATTTTAGGAACAGTGTCACCTCTGATTTGATTTGCACAATTGTTTGACTGTCTGGTATAAAGTCTGACATTCTGCAACTGGCAGCTTTTTACTAGGCAAGTTGAATCAGTTGGAAACACCAGATAAGTAATGATTTAATGTCACAAAGACTAGTGGACTGAGGAAGAGTGGTTGGCGGTAAAATACTCACTATATTTATACATTTTTTCAAATTGGGCTTTAGCAGTCTGCAAAATGAAAAGACTGCCTAACTGTGACTGTATCCAGACCACTTTGATTGGTGCCGTTTAGGTGTTTAGCGACCTTCCCAACACATAAATATTGTGAGATTATTGTACACTAATATTAGAAGATGGAGTAACAGAAGCACAGTAGGGTGTCAGACAAGAGGATCTAGTTAGACTTATCTAAAATTAATGGATTATGCAGTTATATATTAGGGTTAAGGTTAGGGTTTGCCAGTCATATTTAGTATTATTATTTAGTATTGCCGATGTAAGGTTTAGTAAAGCCAGAAAGAAAAGACATCCTGGTTATGCTGCACTTGCTCCACAGTAGAGGCCCCAGTTTTTGTTTCAGAGAATTCAGGTTCGAATCAATGAATGGCAATGCAGCGCTTTCAAAGCGACGCAATCAAAACCCACTCTGTTTTCCTCACATTTCTTAATTTACGCAGAATAACAGCTTTCACAATGTTGTTTGAGCTACAACGAATTAGGTTTGGAGGAGAGGGTGGAGCGCTACATTATTACCTGACACTTGCAGCGTTAGTTAGCAATGTGTATCATATTCGATGTGGCTACATCACACAGACAGATCCGCCGCTATTTCGTGGAAACGTGCGAATACTCGAATTTGCCTCACTAAAACTGCAGTGTAAAAACGTCTTTGAGGGGCTGCACACCTTTTTATTTGCGCGATAATTAGAAAATGCCCCAAAGGCACCAACACAAAATTGAATGAGGCATTCATGTCTGTGACTTAACTGAGGTGATGCCTAGAATAAGGCGAATAAGGGCTTTCGCCACCTGTGCCAGCACCCACATGCCACTTAAAGAGGTCATGACCTAAATTTGTTTTTCATGGTCCTATCCCTCTTCTGTCCTAGCTAGATGCTGAACGCAGCTTTGACATCTGCACCATGATGGCATCATGCACGAACTCAACAGCTTTACATTACAGAATACCCAGAATCTGAATGCACAGGACTGTGCAGATCATATTTTGCTTACTGTCGTGTCATTTACATGTAGGTTTTGTGCATTTGAATAGCCTGGGAAGCCAACTTCATTGCCAGGGTGATGCTAATGATAAGGACAAGTATCTGGTTCCCATTTAGTCCCAATGGTACGTTCTGCTGAGGAATCTCCCTGTGGTGCGCTGGTTTGAGTGGTTGCTATGCTGCAAACAGCCGGTTGCCATGTTGGGAAGCAACCGCAGGGCCAGTCAAACAAACATCCCTTCTCTGAGTCACTCCCCCCATCCTCTCACTACTGCATGGAGTTCCCTTGCTCAGTGCAGTCATGCCTGATTTTTTCACTCACTCTGAGTCTTTCTCAGGCACTGCCCCACTCTGTCACCTTCTCTGTTCCTTTCCCATCAGATGGCTTTGACAAAACAGCTTCTAGATGATATTTTTAGGAGGTGTCCCCCCCCCCCTCCCATTTTCATCCACCTTGTTCCACAAACAAGCCCTTCCACTCCCCTTCTGGTGGAAGAAAACTCAATCGACTCACTCATTACGGCCTCATCTGGCACGCATAACTCAGCCTACTGACCAAGTGCAGCTGCTTTTTTTGCTTCCTTCATCAACAGACGACGAGATGAAGACCAGATCAGAGCGATACAGTGCCATGCATGGAAATCCGGCACATCTTGAACGGAATTTTAGCCTTATGTCAGATTGCCAGTTGGAGTGCCGGCTGGATAATGTGAAGGGTGTGATGGTCAGACTGTTGACGTATGAGACTCATGGAAGCACATCTACTATGCACAACAAAAGTAACTGTACATTATGACATCAAATACATGTAACACTTCATTAAATTGCTGAGGCAATGTGATTTTACCCCCAAACTGTAAGTCAAAGCAAACTTTAGCTTCAACAAGATGCTTTGTGAAGGTAAAGGAGCTTGCAGGGTAGGGCTGGAACTGCGCAATGGTATTATTAACATCCTTTTAATGGCAAATGTACACACAGGTCAGGTGCATTCACAGGTCATCCAGCCTTTGTGTTTGAGGGAGGGACTGCGGCCTTTTGGGTCTCATTGTTACATGCTCAAAAAACAAGAAGCATAAGAAAGAGAGACCACACAACTCCACCACAACCTGCAGCGAGCAAATGATTGGGCCTGAGAGTTTAAAGGTTACATGTGGTGAGAAGAATAGCTCCGAGGAAGAGAAGAGGGAGCCGTCAAGCAACAGCCTTTCAGGGGTGTGCAAGGTGTCTGGAGACACAAGGGGGAGATGAGGAAAGAAGAGCATGAAATGCTGCAAATGTTCTGCTTTCAAAACGATACACAGATGCTTTGCAAAGCAGGGGAGCCTTCAAATACACGCACATTTTACAAAAGCTACAACAAGTGAATTACATGCACACATCAGATCAGGCTGAATGGTGAATGATGGTATTTTGGCACAAATTAAGATAATGATCAGCAACATAAAATAAGCAAATGGCCATTAAGACAAATATTGCACGCTGCTGGGCACAACTGACCCATCTGGACAACACGAGTAACGTGTGTGCGTTTCCTGAACCATCACCACAGGTCTGTGTTTCCTGGAGAAACTGATGCCTGATTATTGTCAGACTCATTAGATTCAGCAATTAGCCCCGAAAAAAGCAGCACACGGGGATTGTAAAAGTACTGATGTGTTTATGCTTGTTGACGTTCAATTCCATTCAGATTTTTTATACAGCACCAAATCAGAACAGACAGTTGCCTCGAGGCACTTTATATTGTGAGGTAAAGACCCCATAATAATTACAGAGAAAACCCAACAATGGAAATGAGCAAGCACTTGATTACAGTAGTGGGAAGGAAAAACTCCCTTTAAACAGAAACCTCCAGCAGGGGCTCAGGGAGGGGCTCAGGGAGGGGCAGAGTGGTGTAAGCACAACTAAAGCAGGTTCAGGGCTACCTGATCCAGTCCTTACCAGAACCTTGAAGTGCCACAAAGTGTGTATCCTCAAACAGCCATTGTGTCACCTGGCTCCAGGTGGGCATCTGAAAGTGGTCACTGTATCCGAGGTTTGCTCTGCACCGAAGGATTGAACTGAGATTGTACAGAGACATAAATATGCAGGCTAAAAGTTGTCAAAAATTGTAAAAATATCTCCAAAGTGGATTGCTGTTGCTCATCTGCAGGAACAGCAATGATAGACCGAGCATACGACTTCTAACTCGTATGGTTTAAACGGTTAGTGAGTCATTGTTGAAAGAGGTCGTTGCACTCTAACAAGCAGACGCACATAAACTAGGACACTGAGTTCCTTTTATAGCAGACATTCTTTATGCCTTTTGTCATAAGGAAATGACATTTGGACAGGTTTATTTTATTTTTTTAAATGTCTGCGCTTTGCATCTCAAACCAATCAATTCACTTTAAACGAGAAGGTCAGAAATCGGTTCCTCGTAGGATCAGAGATGGAAAAGTAAACACAATCTGGGATTTTCCAGACAGACATTCCAAGACTCGGTTAAATTTACAAATCAGTCCTGATTTTGAATGGAAACTGATGAAATTGAAGCATTTCCGCTCATTTTTTAAACCCTGAACCATAAAATAATTACCAGAATAATTAACTTTTCAATTTAATATCCAGTCTATGCTGCAGGTGCATAGCGGTGTCATATGTTGACTCTCTGTCTTAGCTCAGAATGTAACTTTTACGTCTGGATTATGACTGTGAGGTTGTGAGAACATCAGGGGTAGGCCTAGATTTCCAACCACTGATTTATTGCGCCCACCTTACTTCCCAGTTATCTAATTCCCAGGTCTGACTTTAAGAGAACGTTGCAGAAACAAGAAAGGAAAAAACTATTATTAGAAGCACACAGAACAGCACCAGACGGGGAAAATGACTGAAAGCATTGTGTCAAAGCAGAAAGTCAGTCTCAGGAATATCAGCATCACTCCTGCATTTACTACACATTGGTTATGTACTTCAGTCTAAAATACCCCTAACCTCTGCTGAGCTCACTCTTCGGGAATCTCAAATATTCCTCTTTACTCTGCTCTCAGGCAGAAAGACGGCACTCAAAGAGATGTCACCATTGTGCCAGACTGAGACGAGCCCTCGTCAACATTCCGCTCAGGAAGTGGTGTAAGGCAGATAAGGAGGGAATGGGAAAAGGGAGCACCAGCAGCCCAAGCGCTCACGTATTTGTATCTGCGTACAAATTAGCCATGAAGTCAAGCTCAGGCTAATTAATAACAACCAGGAAGTGCAAGATTGTTTTCTTGGTGCAGCTGAACATGAAATCAGAGCCGTTATCTCGGCCTCCCAGCTCCCCGGTCCCCGTGTGTGCCAAGCCGTGATGGCCTTTGCAGACTGATCCCTGTACGAACTGTCAGGTCAGAGGTCAGGAAGCCGTAGAGCTGCAGAGGTCTTCTGAAGGTCACATCACTAAGACTGGCTTGCAATAACTGAAGGAGGAGAGAAAATACTATTATCATGATGTCCTATGGAGCAATTGAGACATTCAGCTTTCAACTGCATGCGGTTGTGTAGGCAAGAGAAAGGAAGCAGCATCATCTCCCCTCTTAGCTGCATTCAACAAACTACACACAGATGCAGCTCGCAGTGACTCCACGCACTCCTCTTCACATACTGCACCACAGTGCAGTTCTTGTGTCTAAGCGCTCCTCATCAGTGTGCCTAGGCTGAGGGTCACACAGGGGCCGGGTGGTCTCATCCCCCCATGGTAGCTGATGGACACTACTGGCTCTGCGTGTTTTTTTTTAAATGTAACTCGTCACTTTTTGCTCCAGCAGTTGTCAGTGTGTGTCTGCTGCTGTTTTGTTCTGATGCAATTTCTAAGGCACATTGCTCTGCTCTGGACCTTTCACTGCTTTATTTCTTCACAGCACCTCTAGCTCACTTTCCTCTGTCTACATACTGTTGATTCCTCTCCCATCCTTTGCCTTTCTCCCCTTCTCCCTCTTTCTTCAGGCCTCTAGCCCTGACATCAGCAAACTGAGGTGTAGCTGCATACAAGTGTCTATATAAAGCTTCCCTCACCCATCCCTTGCCCTTCCCACAATCCTCTGTGCTTCTCAACCCAACTGACCGACGCAGAGTTTCCTGGCTTTGGTTCAGGAAATTGCCGCTCCAAAGGAGGAGGAGGAAGAGGAGGATGGAAACTTAGAGACGGCTACTTTGCCTTGGATACAATAATAAAACACACTCAAACGCACAGCCGCACACACACATTCGGAAATTGAAAGAGGGAAAATACACACGCCTTTGTGAACTGTGTGGATGATCAAGGAAAGGAAAGGCAACATTTTGGAGGCGTTGCTCATTTTCTATCTGTGTCTCGCACCTCACTTGCTCATTTTTCTAATCCCAGCTTTTCTCCATCCCATCCCTTTTCTTTCCCACCTTATCAGACATGAATTCTCGGACTGAATACTTTTTGTGTTCAGCAACCTGATCGATTGTGTAATGGCACCATTTAAACTGACAAAGTGTTTGCAACTACTTTGTCAGGTTCTCATTTAGAAGAAGTTGTGTTCTTCATCCTCACACAGGCTGCTTTGATCCTTGGCCCAAGCAACTAATACAGATTTGAACCAGCAGGAAAGCTTTCCCTGCCCTCCATCAGTGCCTCTATTGATTGCTCATATTTTGTTGCTCATATATGAAATATGAAACAACTGCCTTTACAGTGATTTAACAAAGTGTGTCTCTGGCAGTACTCCTCTCTGTTTCTGTTATTAACAGTTTTAACTTTTCATTTTCCCGCAAACTCCTCTTGGTGTTGCCATTTTTGGCGGCAAAAGAAAACTTGTGTTTTTCCTTTCTGGTGCTCCTCAGTTGTGGTGACTCATTCTTGCCTTTAAGTAACAGAGTTCCCTTCTTTCATGCCGTGTGTGACTGGTCAGTGCGGTGTGTATTTCTTCTAATATCAGAGCCCCACGTTTAACTGAACGCACACAGCGACTCCACTGTCTAATAGAAGTGCCCTTCAGCAAGGCATGCAGCAGACAGCAGCGACCATGTTTGGCTCCTTCTCCTCATCCCATTTTGCTGATGGGAATCCTCATCCACACTGTGGAGTCCCGGGTGGCAAACATGTGTGTGAGAGCATGCCTACACACATTCTCTACGGCAGAAAACGGGCAAAAAAATGTGCGCTGAGACACGCTGCCAAACCTTTTAGAAACAAACAGGATTAGCCGATGAGTACACATGTACACTCGCTCACTCACCAGCTCATGCACGCACATGCTCACAATCAGTGGAGCCACAACGCAGCCACGCTGCAGCTGACACACGTCCTGCCCTGCTTTGCCTCCTGCCTTTCACTGTCCTCACCGAGGCCCCCCTTTTGCAGCTAGTTGTTCGTAGCAAGTTCCTATGACAACAGGTTACAGTGGTAAGCTGCTTACATAACACCACTCCCAGTGTGGTCCAGAGGTTTTGGATAACAGCAGGATGGGTCTGGATACTGGACTGGGCTCTGGGACAACATGGCCAATGAATAAGACGTCAGAGACAAAAAGGTTCTGCAGAGAGAAAATATAAATGACGAGCTTGGAGCTGCTTTTCTAATAGCTTATGACCGTGATTCAAACGCGCTCAATGCTATTTTTACCAGAGAAGGAAATTAGCACCATAGCAGCAGCTGACAAACAGCGTGTATTTTGAGGGGTGTCTTTAATCAAGATTGAATGAATGCAAATGTTGCCGCGTAGGGAAAGCCTGGATACCAATAGAAAGCACACACTGTTTACTGAAATGTACAAAACGTAGTCATTAAGATGGATTTTTATCGACTATGCCAGATCTGTGTCGGATGTAAAACTGAATGCAGCCACCATTATAGCCCCTCTTAAAACTGCAAGCAAAACCAGACTTAATGAATAAGGCACCAGAAAAGAAAGAAAGAAATCCACAGAGCACACTGACAGCCTCAGTTAGCATATGCATGTTTCTTTAAACCATCCAAACTGGATGGTGGAGCTCCAAATGTAAGGATTTCTTCTATAAACAGCCAGGTCTAATTTGGTAAGAGAATAAGTGCAGTGTCTCCATTGCTCAGCCACAAAGAGTCACAGCTGTGGCCCAGCTACCAACAATCCGAAAAAGAGGACAGAAAGTCTGGAAATGTTGACTTCCACATCTGAAGGAATTCCGTGGGATGTAGGATAGTTGGTCAAAAGCCTGAGAGGGAAACCCTATCATCTCATGAAATTCCTTCCAAAGCCTCTCACCGCACCCTCACTCACTGAGGCGCGCACACACACACACACGCACACACGCACACGCACTTGCTCAGTGTTAGCAATATATGCATTCATGTAACCTCACATGCTCTCACACCAAGACAACCTCATGCCAGATAGTGGACCTAAAGGGAAAAGCCCAGGAACAACAGACCTAGACTGGGAACGTCATAGCCCCTGCATGTCTGAGGACAACCCTTCAGCCAGATGGCTGTGCTAACTACGTGATGGAGCACACTTTGAGTGCATGAGCATGTATTGGCCAGGAGCAGGGATTTCCTCAGACTGTTAGTGGAACACTGCTTTGCTAATGGGGCTTTTACTTGATGTGTGTAAATCTGTCCATGAGCCCGGCCGTGCAGGCACACGCCCTCATCCTCTGGCTCACTTTGTCCCCTGTCAGAGCATTGTCTGCTGCTCGGTAGCAATGAGGATATGACGGAATGTTTTGGAGCTTTGGATGTGAAAACGATCCCCCAGAGAGTCTTCTTGTGTTACCTAAGCAGGCCTCGGCTGGCTGCTTCCATGTATTGTCGCAACGGGGGTACAGTGGAGGGACTTGGCAAAGATTCCCCTGATGGATTCTTAATCTTACAAATTAATCGAGGGGAAAGTATGAAAACACTGTAAAGGAAATGATCCCAGAGGATGGAAACCATACTGCACACTTTTTCCTTTGAGCTGACACGGGGAGCCGCGTCACGGATTACTAAGAAAAGCTATGATATGACTGCACAGGCTTTTCTTGTGCCTGAAAACAGTCATTGCTTAACAGTCTGTGTCCTAATAGCAAAGCTGAAGCCTTGCAGGGAATCCTCTGAGGGGATCTGTAGGAGAGCTCACCAGAGAACAGACCACCCTTTGCATTTGGCCTCACCACCTGTACCTCTGTCTTAGTGCAGTCATTGGAATTAAAGCTGCATACTTGTGTGTGTGTTTTTAAAGGCAGCGGCCTCCATATATTTGCAACATTAGCACTTCTGAAAATCAATAAAATCAAGGAGGATAAATGCAGTAGCTGCTGAATTTTCCCTAGCAGCGTCGGCCCAGGGTATGCCCACATCTGGTCTGGGTCTTCTCTCTTGTTGCTGGGGGTGCTGGCTTCAGGCCCAGATCGGTCTTGGTTTCTAATTAATTTGCTTAAGGGGTTAATCTTGTTCTGTTTATGATCAAAGTGCAGCCTGCTGTCCCTAGTTGACCCACCTTTTTACCAAATTCTGTTTAACAGCTAACAATGGAGCATCTGGTGTTAATTTAGAGATTTCCACTGCGGGGTAACGTCTGCTTTTTCTTTTGAGCAAGTTCAGGCTAAAAGGAATGAGCTGAGACGGAACGAGACCGGACTCAGAAATACGCTAAACGAGAAAGCTGAACATCCTCACCTGTGTCAGGATGTGTCCAACCCAAACCACGAAGTGACCGCATGCAAACAAGAGTAAAGAGCAAATGAAAGTTAAAAGCAGTGACGAGACTCAAAGTACTGGCCAGAGGTCATTTTGAAAGGACCTTTTCTTTTTTTAATTTTTAAATTAAAATGTTACACTATTTGAGATGAATGCTGCACGCTTACAAGCTCATAACCATTCTAGCGTACATGACAAACATCCTCGGGCAAACATGTTTCATTACAATCCAGAAATGAAATAAATATATTCAAGCAAAAGTCAGCACAAAGTAATGTAATAAATACCGACGTTTCTTCGTGCCACTCTGATATATTATGACCCCTGTAGGTGAGTCAGTGGGGTTAGCGCAGGCCCTTTCACACAGCATGTTGCATTCTAAAAACAAATTCACTTGACGTGCAGCTTGTGTGATGGTACTCGGGAAATGACTGCAACAGGCAAAAACACACAGCTGAAACAACAGAGCGCAGACAATATCATGGAAGACACATTTGTTAGCTCCAGTCTGATGGGTTCATCTGGAAAGGTTGGCGGGGTGGATACAAGCAAAAGGTTTGTGAAGCTGTTCCACCGCGTACTGCAAGCTTGTTCACACATTCATGTGCGCTTTCAGCATGTGTGAACAGAAAGAAAGAAACGCCATTCACCACCATTGTGAGCACCTACACAGTAACACGCTGTTCCCACTCTACTTGGCCTGAGTACAGAGACATGTGTGGCTGCACTGACCGCGGGACGAACTAAAGCACTAATTCTTTCCATGGCACTTCACATTGTTAGGAGATAGGATTTATTACAGTGAGATGGGCCAACAGTCACAGATAAATACTGAGGCTCCACTTAGTGTTTGAAGAGAAATGGTACGGCCTTTAACTGTCCCGTCTCCCTTTGCTCTCTTCTCTTTCCCCTCAGCCCCAGCCCCTCACAGCAGAAGGCGGCCCCTCCCAGAACCTGGTTGCCTTGAGGCGATTGTCGTTATGAATTGGTCCTATATAAATAAAATGGAACTGAATGAAATATCCCTCAGAGGATGTGGGAAGAATGCAGGAAAGGGGATATCATACACATCATACAGGTATTCAGTCACCTGTCCAAATCATCGAAATCAGGTATTGCAGTCCCTTCCACAGGTGTATAGAGCAGCACCTCGGCATGCAGACTGCTGCTACCAACATCAGTGAAAGAATGGGTCGCTCTCAGGAGCTCAGTGAGTTCCAGCGTGGTACCGTGATAGGATGATACCTGTGCAAGGTATAGTATGTGCAACAGGTTAGTGGGATTATAACAAAGTGGAAGCGATTGGGAACGACGTGGTAGGCCACGTAAAATCACAGAGTGGGGCACACATTCACACATTCACAGTCTGGTACAAGAAGGAGGAAGTGAGGGTTGCTATGAAGACGATGATATGTGATGACATACCTGTGGAGGTATGGCAATGTTTAGGACAGAGAGCAGTGGACTTTTTATTCGGACTGTTTAATGTAACCCTGAAGAGGGGGAAGATGCATGAAGAATGGAGACGTGTACTGGTTCCAGATTTCAAGAATAAGGGTGATTTGCAGAGCCGTAGTAACTACAGAAGGACAAGGTTGATGAGCATAAATTATAAAGCATAAAGATAAAGTTGATTAGACAAAATAATCCACTCTTAGTTTACAAAATGAACCTCATACATTGTATTTGCTATGACCCTAGACTAGTGACTGAGCCCATAAATTAATCAGGGATCTGGCCTTAGTAAACTGGATCACTCACTGAGCCAAAGAGGCAAAGGCCATTTCCCCCCAGAATCCTAAATAACCTTTTCTTAAATAAAGAAGCCTTTTTGCAACCACAAGTGTTTTTCCTCCTGCCAGCTGTTAGGAAAAAAGCTTTTGTCAGTCTGTACTCTAACAGTTGCACTTGTCTTCACAACAGTTGTTCACTTGCTGATATGTTAGTACCGTACTCATCTGCTCTCACCATCCCTAAACCAGGACCAGAAACATGCAGTACCACCAGGAGACAGGTCAAGGGTGAACCCAAAGGCAGAGGTATTCTCTGTGTGTTTGGACTAGGGTGTGCTGGGTTTTGGAAGCGCTGGGGGAATACATTTTCTAAAAAGGCAGGGAGAGTGCACAGGATTTTCCAGTGACTTGTGCATTAAACTGAACATTGCTTATCTCTTAATCACCAGTTGCCAGACCAATGTGTGTAACGTACCCTCACAGAAAGCCGTAAAGGCATTTTCCTAACAACTTCTCTGGGGATTGGTGCCAAAGTACAGCAGTAACTCAGCAGGCATACAGCAAAATGTGGAAATTCAACAATGACTGCATTGTTATTGCGTGTGCATTTGTGTGTGTAATGAACTACACATTATGTCACATGTGTGATTCCCATAACTGTAACTCAGTGACTTTAATTGAGTTCAGTCAAGGAGAAAAAGACTCTCACGTTGACACGAATTAGTTGTGGAGAATGTGTTGGCTGGCTCAATAGGTGCTTGTTTTCAGGGATAGCAGAGGGCTATAAAGGGTCCCATAGAACTGTCTATCTAGACAGCTGGGTGGAAAACCCATGAGCCAGGCAGCACAGCAGCCAGGGCTGCCTTGATGCCGATCTAAGCTCCGGATCAGCATTCGATTTGTCATGATGAGTGAGAGAAAGTCATGATGTTTAGAAAAAGCAATCAAGGACATAGAGTGGAGTGCAAAAGAATTGCAATTTTGTGTTTACATCTAATTTGTGAATATCTAACTATAACTCTAACATTCTTCCAGTGTCATGATTTGGACCCAAACACTCACAAATATTCCTAATTTTGGACCCAAAATGTTTCAGACTCACGATATTTTGGACACTTTTTCTTTAAAGCCTGACTGCTTATTATGCTTTCCTTCAAGTACTGCAATGAGCCCAAGGCCACTAATTCCAAGTAGTAAAAGCCAATGGATTTCCTACTGTATATAAATTGAGTTCTCAATAATAAGAAAGTTGGACTATAAAACACATTGTACTGGATATCCTTGAGAGTTTCATAAGAGACATTACAACACACCAAAACTCAGAACTTTCTTAAAGTATGATGTATTTTCCATCTCTGCAACAGCTGTGTTGCTAAATGAGTACTTAAAGTTGATGTCTGTCTACTCCCAGTGCCAAAGACAAGCTCAGGTCTGCCCATCATGCCTGAATGTGTCCTAACTATTACCTAACTTCCAAAGAATGAGAGGAAGAATGACAAATGCTGCCAAAAGAATGCTTTTGATATGTCTCGCTTTTATCAGAAAAATAACTCTCACGGCCCTATTGGAGAGATTAAAGCAGGCCAAGCAACAGCGAAGCTTCAGGATTTAGCAGTCTCTGCTTGAGGTTCCGCGCTCTGACATCTGTGTTTTCTGTTTCTGCTAAACCTAAAATATACTTTCCCCATGCGCCTCGCCTCTTTTGGAGGTACGAGTACAAAACCTGGCTTTTACGTCAATGACCTCGCGCATGAATTCTTTACCTGCTGGGTATGAACATTATACAAAAAAGTCAGTGTTCATCATCACCGCACTGACAGATGATGCAGAGCAGGTTGGCCCAGATATAAAGACGGGCAGTGTTCAACACATGGATATATAAAACACCAGTTAAAACTAGAAAAAAGCATTTCCTGGAGAAAATGCTTCTGTGAATGCTTGCAGCTGAAAGATCGGAGCTGAAATGCTAAGAAATGCTTTGAAGCACTCACATGCTCCACAAATCACTTTGAAGTATCATCAGCCAATCAGAATGCCCCTACACGCTTTGATCTGCCAACTGCAAATGCAGGCACTGTGGCAGAGCCCTGTTGAATTTGCCTCGGCGCACCTGTCAAACAAATGCTTCTACATCAAAATCCGTAGCTCCTATCAAAATTCTTTTTAAACTGTGAGCGTCACAAGGACCGGCTCTAATCAGTGCTGTCATTTTTATTGTCCTGTGTTCAAAAATGAAGTCACGGGAGCAGTTTCAAAAAGGGGCTCGTTTTGGGTTTTGACGTTATGGGGCGGATGGAGGAGGAGGAGGGTACTGTCTCTGCTTGAACCCTCACAGTTTGAACAGTTTACATTTGTCAGAGTTGAGAGACACATCTTCTGAAAGTAGAGAACCGGCTCTACGTTTTG
>VUQK01038718.1:17403-36016 GCA_015106715.1 Bujurquina vittata | reverse complement strand
ATGATAGAGGTCCAGAGAGAAGCTGAACCCGGTTTCTGATATACATCATAAAAACCCAGCAGCCACTTGACTATGACTATGACTACATATCACTAAGTTAAATAACCACCATTAAATAATCACATTATAACAAATTATAACTACAGTGGGATTTTGCTTAGTGTAGTCTTTTTAGAAAGAAATGTCTTATTTTAAGATAGCTATGTTCTCGCTTACCTTGTTAGGGAAGGTTGCATCCACCTCCTCCTGCAGCTTTTTCATCACCTGAGGGTTTGTTGCCAAATTGTAAGACAAGAAAGTGAGGGAGCTGCTGGTTGTTTCATAGCCAGCAAAGAGGAAAATCACCGCCTGGGAAAGGATCTCATGATCACTCAAACCTGGGGAGACAGGAGGGATGTACCCTTTAGAACAGATTTAAGCTGTGTTTCCATATGTGGAGATGCAGTGCTGTGTATCACCTTTATCCTGTGCTTCACCGCTGGAGTTACTGTTTTGCTGAGAGTCGATCATTAGCTGGAGGAAGTCCACTCGAGTCTGAAAGTTGACATAAACAGTCTGAGAACAGCTGTGATTTCACATCTGAGTGGATTATTTTTAACGCACACCTAAAGGTACCTTTTGCTTGCTGGTCTCACGCTCAGTCTTGATCTTCTGTAGTGCAGCGTAAAAGAAGTCTGCTACAGATGCAGGGAAAAAGGAAAACTCTAGCTTTTCCAATATGGGAATCATAAATGGGAAGAGAACTGAAATGAAACAAATGGCAAAACATTTATTAGTGGAAGAGGGAGAACAGCAGCTGCATTCAGTATTGGTCTCTGGTTTGAGAGTGTCAAACGAGATCCAAATCTCTTTTGGATTGTGTCAGGAAGGACATCTGCCATAAAATATCTGACTAATCAAACATGTTGAGCTATCCGCTGTAGCAAACCTGTGTGAAAAGGGGAGCAGCCAAGCTTTATGTATAAGAATGAATACTTTGACTATTTACCAATGGTGAGAACGAGGGGGTTGAAAAAGTCTAACTTCAACATCTTTTTAATGTTAGTGACAAAAGGGTCTGAGGGGTTGCTGAGTGAGTTGATGTCCACACTGAAGGCCGTGCTGGTCACTACATCCATACTGTACGGTCCGAAGAACCTGCAAGACCATACAAACACATCAAAATCCTCTTTACAGACTTACACCAGAAGGTTTTCAGATGAAAACGGTAAAGTATTGATGCGTTTTGTCCTCCTGTTCCCACAAGAATGGTGTAAAAATGAAAGCAGACTCCAGAGTGGAGCGTTTTTGAAATGGGCAAAAATGCTATCTTTTGAAAATTAGGGCAACCACACATGCGCACTATGGTCACACCTCCTTTATCCACACCACCAGCTTGTGGCCTGGCAATAGGAATTGCAGATTTACCCAAAAAATGCAAGATGTCTTGCATTTCTGGGTAAATTGAGATTGTTTCTGAAACATTTCTGAAACGCGCTACTTTTTGAAAACGAAAACAGCAAAACAACATTGTTTCCACTGAAAATGATCTCAAAAAAACAGGAAATGAGGAAGGGGGCAAACACTTTTTCACACCACTGTAAATGGGGCCTTAGAAGAGTTAATTCTATGTATTTTGGACTATAAAATAAAATGAATATAGTATGAAGAGTTCTTACTCCTTCAGCTCCAGAGGTTCGTCTTTATCTGCTTTCTTTTTCATGCTGCTGATCAGGATGGCTGAATGCTGCTTCATAATGTCAAACATCTGAGGCACAGACACAGAGAAAGAACAAAACTTATAAATGCTGCTTTCAAGTGAGTTTGAGGACCAAGAAATTGCAAAATAATGCACATAAGATGAATAAGAGTCTTCACAAGTTGATAAAATGCATAAATAAAGGAAACTGATAAAGATTTTTTTCTCGTATTGTTTTTTAATATATCCTGTGATGTACTGATTATCTTTACCTCTCTAGGCTTCTTGAATTGCTTTAAAATCAGAAGCTGGGTGAAGAGGGAGAGGGACGTACCTCTTTCAGTCTCCCGGAGGTGAAGGAGGGAGAAAGGACACTGCGGATCCTCCTCCACTGATCATCCTCTGCAATGGACACGGCATCATACAGTGGCCCATTCAGACGGAAGTTCTGAAATAACATTAAAAATGACCTCTTGGTGAAGACAAAAGCTCAAACAAAAGCAGGAGTCTGACTGAGGTGTGTACTGAGCTTTCTTACCCTGCGGTTGGTGAAGAAAGAGTAACACTCCTTTATCAGAATAGTTTTTATCATGGCAGGATCAGTGATGCACAGCACGGGCTGACGACCATCAAAAATGCTGCACACAGTGAAAGAGAGAACAAAATGAACAAAACAAAAAGTAATAAGTTAATTTTTCATGCTTTCACATACACATAGAGCCTTGCCGGGGTGGCTCCACCCGTCTTTTCAATATTGTATGCCCCTCAGTTTTATTTGTACTAGACATTGAGGATTTTGGGAGGCGGTGTGGTCAACCAGTTGTTAGCTAGTGTCACATCTGTCTGCCTCAATTTCAATAGCATTCTAGCTTCACACACAGCTTTACACCTCATACAGTCACAAACACCAACATATGCACCCATTATATCACCCCTAACACTGACAAGTGTGTGTGGCCCACACACACACGCATGAAATTGATAGTTTGTGTAGCTATCTTTTTTCTTATATATATATATTAGGCATTTACATGTAGAAGCACACAGCACATAGTATAGCTAACACAACTTACCCCCACATTTTCCCATATTTCTTGTGGCACTCTTCATCAAAGACAAAAAAGCCCTGGGCAAGAGAGAGCGATATATACAGATAAAAATACTAAAACATATTTTAAACTCACTGATATTTTACAAAAATCTAAAGGATATGGAATAAGCATTGTTGAGAGCTTTTCTGCTTCCTGAATGGACTTATACATCCAGTAATCTCGGTGACCTTAACAATAAGTTGGTCACAAGTCAAACAATGCTCAGATATTTTTAATTAAGTGTTTGTTGTTTATTGGGTTGTTCTTCAATTACACCACTGATCTACAGCAGCCGGTTTGCACATGTACTACTTCACACAAAAGACCTGTAGTAGCGGGCGCCTGACACATGCTCAGGGGTCAGGCTGAAAGGATCTTTCACGACCCCAAGATAACTAAAAACAAAACAAAACAGCAGCTAAATAAGTAAAGACTGAACTACTTGAATCACAGGCAAAATATAACTGCAGCAGAACATTCAGCAAGCTATCCATGCCATCCTCAGTGTATAAAGTGTATGGTGGTCTTAAGAGTATTATTACCCACCTTTCTGTATGCCAACATATTGCCAAAAAGAGGGATAGGTGTAGGACCAGGGACGCCTAATCTCTTAAATGTCCCATGTGTCCAGCAGGAATATCTGTGAGATACATGGAACAGGTGAAAAAACAAAATAAATGAACAAGCAGCACAAAGAGTTCAAATATTGAACAGGTCTAATATTCATTAAACTTACACAATCAACAGTGTGATGAGGGAAACCAGCAGGGTCCATGTCTCTGCTGAAAAGAAGAAAAAGTACGACATCTCTGCAGTCTTCCTCTTTTCCCTCAGTGGTAACACAAGCTTTTGTGACGACAACCTTTTATTCCCTACTGCCCAAACCTGTTCCATGACTAAGGAACATGTGTGAAAGCTGAGCCAATAGCAGCAGGAAGCATAATTAACAGAGAAAGACACTGAGGAGCATTTACTGTGTTAGCTTTATTAGCTCTTCCATTTGTAGTACTGTTTCAAGTATACAAGAAGTGAATGTTTTTCACCGTAGTTTCTGGAATAAATGGACAAAATGTCAAACTGTTTTATTCGTACATGTTTGCTCCCACAATGAGCTGACAGAAAAGCACGCACAGGCATGTGCTCAGTGCTGTCTGTGGCTGACAGAAAGTGCTTTCATTTTCTTCCAGTATGTGATCACAGCACAGAGAGAGAAAAGAGGTTGGAGGGTGTTTTATTATTATTATCACTGTTATAAACAACCTTAATAATAATATGTCATGTGTGCTTGTCATCTCAATGCTGTTGTCATTCTGCCTTTCAGACTCTCATTCATGCAACCACCTCATCCTGGCCAGATTGAGATTCTCCACCTGCTTCATCTCTGTCACCACCTTGTATAGACTCTGAGCAGTCCTGTCCTACCATTGCTGGACTTCAACCTGCTACAGTATGCAGCTTCATCAGATTCTAATTGCTATTTATTACTTAAGAGTCTGCATTTAACCCCCTGACTGGGGCCTCTACCATACACTTACTGTACTGTACAGTGCACCCTCACTGTACCTTTCGGTGTTTTTGTAAATCATAAATGCTGCACTTTTCAGGCTAAATAGCAGAGTGATCGCATGGACAGGTGGCCGACTTAATTTGGGACTGTGTAGCATTTTTATACCTTACCCCTTTGCCTCACATTCTGAGACTGTGTCCCACATTTTTTTGGCTCCAGTTTACAAAAGTCAACACAAATCTTACAAAAAAGATACTCAGTACTCAGTAGTCCTACAAAACCCAGAGATGATTATCAGACAGACCTGCAGCTTAAGCAAGAAGTAAAATATAAAATAAAATGAATACAAAAAAGAATTGTTGAAGAAAACTATAAAAACAACACGTAGAGTCCATTTAGATGTAGAAAAATCACACCAAAACAAGATACAGAATACTTGTCCTTGACACAATTGATACCAAACCTTTTTATTTTAGAAGTCTTCTGAAAATTTCAAACATCTCTCAGTATTAGCAACATGATGCATAACACTAACATTCTATTTGCCCCACATTTAGTTTGTTGGGAACTGGTCACACTGTAGATATTTCACTATATATACTATCATTCTCATTTCCACCACTTCATTCTGAAACAGAACGTAAGGCTACATGTTATAGATATGAACGGCTTTCCTTCTTTAAAGAAATTATGACCAGCTCCAACAAGTACCAAAAGAAAAGATTCCAGACTGATGCAAGAATTATCAGTTCAGCTGTAATGCAGAGCCTTGCTGACACGCAGAAACAGATAAGCACAAACATGTGACTCAACGTTCACATGAAAGCAGGTGTAAAGGTGAACCAGGTGAAAAGGTACAACAGAGGGAAAGGTTATTCTTGGTCAGTGCATTTGCTTAAAATTATGCAACACTGAAGAAAAGCAAAAATTATTTATTAGAAGCAACTTCAATAGCTGAACCAAACTCTTTTCTTCTTTAATGTTTAGCATATGAAAAAAAGTCTTCATTTCTTCAACATTATATCAAGTTTGAAGAAACATTTGGAGCATTTAGTGCTTTGAGCCATTGTTGGGAAGACAGAAGTGAAGAGCAAAGCTGCTGACTTACTCATCGATCTACATTCCCATCATCAAATACAGCCCTATGCTGTGAAGAATAGAATGAGCAGGAAAGAGCTAACAATGAAGGGTGTGGGGGCTCACCGTCAGAGATAGTGTGAGGACCTTGGTCATTCAGGAGGGACTCAAAGGAGAGCCACTACTGCTCTATATCAAAATACGCCAGTTGAAGAGGAATGGGTACCTTGCAGGTAAGGTGTTTTGGGCACGTCTTAACAGGAAGAGTCCCGGGGAAGGCCCAGGACATGCTGGAGAGATTTCATCACTCGGCTTGTTTGTGAATGCCTCGGTGTCCCAATGGAAGAGCTGGAGGAGGTGGACAGACATTCTGAAACAGAAACTCCCTGAGGCTGCACGTTGTGCAAGACGTTTTAAGGTAAACGCTTTTGAAGCGTACTTCCTTCCTCGAATGAGATCCTAAAAACATGCATCAAAAGAAAAGAGTAATTTCCAGTTTAACAGAGCCTGACACAGATCAGCACAAAAATGTGACTCAAACTCAAAGGTCACATGAATGCAGGCGTAAAGGTGAACCTGGTGAAAAGGAAACTTGAGCTCCAACTGAGGGAAAGGTTACCCTTGGTCTGTGTTTTTGCTTTAAATTATTCAACACTGAAGTTTTTTGGGTGTTTTTTAGATTTTTAGAATCAACTTCAATATCTAAACCAAACTTTTTTCTTGTTTATAATCATATAAAAATACCTGCATTGCTTTATGACATTAAAACAAGTTTGCTTCCTTGTATCGTGAACAATAATCAGTGTTTAGAAGATCTGTCTTGTCCTGTTTGTTTTGCTGAATGCAAATAAAAAATGTATCATTAAAAAAACCTTTTAAACCATCATTGTGGCTCAGACATATTTAGCTACAGTGTAAACACAATCCTCACGAAGATGAAAGCCACACTTTTGACACACATTTGATCATTGCGCAAACAGTTGGCAGAGACATCGCTGACTCCATAAATGGACAGTATGAGCTGTGATGCTGAGCCAGGACATCAGTGTTGCGCTCCATTTGAAAATCACCTCTCAGACACAACCAACAAAAACACTTTCACAGCTTTATTAAATAATAGACCTATTTTATGTGTTATCAGGTGATCCTGGAGATGAACTAGTGTCAAAGATAAAAAGAGGCACGGAAATCTCTTTCCCAGTTCCTGTCTTTTTGCTCTCTTTTCTTACTTTCTTCCTTCCTCTGTCCTTTCCTTCCAATCCCCACTTTCTCCTTGGATGGTGGTTTCACAGAGTCACAATCTCTGGCTTGGAAGTGAGTCACTTTGGCTCTTTTTGTCTGTCCATATCCCAAACCCTTCTGGTCTCTCTTCAACACAGTAGGGACTGGCTGTTGAGGCCCCTCTCCCTGCGGCCCCAGACCCGTTCCTGGTTTCCATCCACAACGAACCATCATCTTGTAGCTGTTGCTAGAAGGGGGCAGGCAGTAGTAGGGGGTGGATGGAGGACGACGCAGACTGAACTGATGCAGGGTGGAGGAGAGATGTGAGGAGAGGCTACTGCTGTACTCGCTACCACACACACTGCACCACTTAGGGTGGGGGGAACTGAGGATAAATGAAAAATAACAACATGAGCTGGAGAACAAATATGAAAAAGTCACAAGTTTACTTTTGCCCGAGTCTGTGTAAACAGTACAGATGTACATCAGCAGAGTTTCTGCTTATTTTAATCATGTCTCATTAAAAAAAATCTGTTGATTTGATGCGCTTCCAATGTTGGTGAATGTGGACAAATGTCATTTCTATTTATTTCTCCACTATGCATATTTATTCCTTATGGTATTTCACTCTGATTTGATTCTGTAATCTCAATCTCTAGCTACTCAAGTTTTCAGTTCAATCTATGCTTATAGTAAAACCTTCAAAGTCCACATCAGTCTTTACTGAAAGTTTGTTTAGCTCACTGCACATGGTGTCTGCCCTCACAGCAGTGCAACACACCCACATAGTGAGGAGGGTGGAAGGACTGCTGCTGCCATGTACAGCAGCAGCGCTAGAAACTCTTGTTGCGTAATTTGACTCCAGTGGGCACTGATCAGTCTTCCAGCTGTAATGTTTAAGTGTTTAAGCATAAGGAAATTTGTGCCAAACAAAAAGAATGTATTTATCATCAATAAAAAAGTTTTTTAATATGTGGGATACCAACATTCAAATGGCTACTTTAATAAATAAAGGAGATGGAATTTCCCGGGCTTACATACACAAAGTAGAAACAATGTAGTCATTTCTACTTCAACTTCTCCCTTAATACAAGATTTCCATCTAGACAGGAGCACTTCTTAATCCAGTGCAGCTCCATCCGAGATCCAAAAGGCAATCTCTCTGATGATTTTTAAGTTACTCACCTCAGATTTTAAAGCAAAGTTTTGACTGAGGGCTTGAAAAATTTGTGTTATCAGATTATTAATAAATCAGAAGGAAACAGCGACTTTTCAGTTGCCAGTTACAGGAAAACATCACAGCTGAACTTTTCTAGATGTTACCCGAGGACATTAAAGGGCACATATAATGCTTTTAAATCCTTCCTTTTCATATGTAAAACATTCACTTGTGGTCTAAAGTAGAACTGCAATGCTTTGGTCTGAATTCCTCGTTATTGTAGCTCCACAGACCCCTCGTTTACCACTGTTCTGAGGCTCGTCTTATAGCAACTGGTTTTGGTGCAGTCTCTTTAAATGTGAATGAGACATTTCACACCTGCCCCCCATGACCCAAAAAGAATATAAAGATATCTACACAGCACCGGAAGAGAATACATTTAAATTCGCTGCATTCCTAGACACTCAAAGTACCCAAAAACACACGTTACATGATAAGACCCCTTTAAACACACTCAACCCTGCCAGATCCCTGGAAGTGTGGGTCATGGCAGATTTAGCCTGTGTGGTAATCTTTCTGAGAAGACACAGCCAAACAGAGTAGCTCCGGTAGTATGAACCCCTCTGTCACAATCAGCCCCCTGTTGTCTATTATATGTGAGGAAGAGCAACTCTGGACAAAGCCCATCCAAATTATCCAGAGTGAAAACGGCTACATTTCTCAAATACAGAAATGGTTTAGATTCCTGATTTTATTACCGTAAGGTTAGATTTGAATTAAAACTGTGTACGACTGACAGCGCACAAACCTGCTATCAGATGGTGTTTCTCTCTTTATTCTCCCGTAGCTCAACAGCTCCTCCAACACGTCATTGTGGCCAGCTGTGAAAAAAAGAGTTCAGTTCAGGGTTATTAGTCAACTAAACACTAAAACTAGGAGTGAAAAACATTTTATGATACTGAAGCAGATATAAAATAGAATAGAAGAATAGAATTTGTTTATTGGCATTATACAGAATGTACAATGAATAAAAACTAGACTTTTGAAGCCTGATGGTTGTGTTTATTTAGACTTGGGGTATTTCTACTGCAATACCTGTCCTGACCTTCTTAAACCAGCCCGATACATATGATAATAATTAAAAAGACTAAAACTGACAAAGCAATGAAATCTAAACAAATTCCAAACATTTTCAAACAATAAAAACTGACCTGAAAAGACAGACCCCATTCTGGGAATGAGACTAAACTGAACTCAAAGCAAAGAGTCAAAATGAAACAGAAACAAAATCAAAGTAGAAAATCCAAACCTACAGCAATTAGTTCAGCTTCACACACAAACACATACAAATTACTAGTTATCATTTCCCAACATCATTTCAACACTGAATGAGCGCCAGCCGGCATTTTGCTCATATTCATTCACGGTTCAATAATCAGATCCAAATTGAAAGTTGAATCAACATCACAGATGTTTCCTTGATGCTGGTTTGAGGTACTTCTTGAATGGATGTTGCCTGAATGTCACTGCTTTATTTTCTAGGATCATTGTTTGATCAGAATAAAACAAAATAAGACAATAACTGATTTCAGCAGCTCCCTTATTCACAGGGGGTCTCCACAGCCGTTAACTCTGCATGTCTCACAGATTATTATTATTTATTTTTTTTTTTTTGGTGGATGCCCTTCCTGTTGCAACCTCAAAGAGATTTGTGTCTCCTCTCTGGATCAATGTGGGGTCTTTTACTTGTTAACGATTATAAACAACTACACTATGGAGCTACGAAAGCTATATAGAAAAGAAAAAACGCACTCCACCGTTGCCTCATGATCTCACTTTTAAGCGATTCTGATGATTTCTTATCCCACTGAGGTAAGTGACTTCATGCTCAAATGGATGCACCCTGTGTTTAAGATGCTGACATTGAGGACAGGAATCTGATGGTTACAACCGACTAGTTAATTTAATAATGCAACAAATTAGACATAATTTAGATGTACATAGCTTAAAAGATTTTTATTTAAAAAAAAAAATCAGACAATGGTAATACTAGCCTATGTGCGTGGAGAAGACGGTATATGTACTGACCAGATTAGCTGTTAATGTTAATGTTAATTTTTTTTAAAAAAAAGACCATCTACTGTCCATCTACAGTTCAGCTTTTGTGGTAGCAGTGGCGCAGTGGGTAGGCGCTTGCCTTTCAGCTGGAAGGTTGCAGGTTCGAGCCCTGTCCCTGCGCTGCGTTGTGTCCTTGGGCAAGACACTTAAACCACATTGCCTAACGGTAGCGCCGGTCTCTGGTTGCATGACTGCAGATGCTTGTCTCTGGATGAGTGATCTGAAACCCTCATTTCGTTGTGTGCCTTGTGTGCACAATGAGTTGCACTTTTTTTTTTTCATTCATTCTGTGGCCAGTTTGATCTGCTCACATCACGGTTTCAACCATGTTTGCTGGATATACCTTCCAGTGCCAGGTCCTTGGCATCCCTGCCCTGTGTATCAACCACTCCGACCCAGGCTGCTCCGTGCTGTAGCAGCAGCCTCACCGCAGCTCTCTTCCCCGACCAGCTTGCACACATGACAGCCGTCCAGAAGAAAGCATCCTGTGTGAGAAACACTCTTGAAGCACATCTTAATATTTCCCAAAATGAAACAGAGACACTGAGTTTTCAGCATCATACCTGGTAGTTTATGTCGACCCCCTTTGAGAGGACCTCTTTGAGACCGGGGACGTCTCCCTCATGGGCAAAGCGCAGCAACCGGAGACCCAGGAGCTCCACGGATCTTTCTGAGTGTCCAGTCTCTATTTGGGTCCCTTCACTCTGACTCTGCGGTGCTTCCACAGCTCTCACCCGCCTCCTCACTCTTCTACTGGACTCTCTATTCTCCTGTCTAGTCCGAGACCCCCTGCCCTTCTTACTAACTGCACTCTTTGATCCCTCTCCAGCCTCCTCACCTTTCATTAAGTTTTCATAGAAACGCTTGGCCTCTTCCCCGCTGAGTCCACTGCTCGTTTTCGAGTTGGATTGTTCCGCTTCCACGCTGAAAACATCCTGCTCTCTGGCAGGAGTAAAACCCCAAGCAGCCATAGGGATGACCGCAGCTGCAGGAACCTCAGACAGAAAGTCTGCTGTTTATAATTTCAATTTTACGATGAAGACATGACATAAAGTAGACTCACGAGCGTCAGAGCCAATTATATTAGAAATTCTGGAGCGTATTTGTTGACAGGAAGCAGCTTCGGGCTAACTTTGTCCTCGTTACTTCCCGTGGAAAACCAGTGTGAATACCGGTGAGTGCTGCCCCCTACTGTCTCCTCCTTTGCACGTCACCCTGTGAGCTGCAGACGTCAATAACGCTGAATGCTTAAAGCCGCGGTTCTCAAAGCGTGAAATTACCCACAACAAAAGCAAAGTTACATATTCATGTAAATGTATTTATTTATATAAAAAGTGAATTAAAACTATTAAAAGGAGGTGGTTAGTTTGTGATATTACTCATTACTATGAACTAAATTTACTGCTCTTGTATTGAAGTTTGTCCCAGTGGCAAGTGGGTCACATATTAGCACTTTACATATGACAGGGTAGTATTAGCAATTTATTTATAGCCAATATCCTGTGCTGTTTGTTTTTTTTTTTTTAAATTAAATTTTCAAGGAAATGCATCCCTTTCTTTTGCATTGATGACTGGTGAATACAGGCTTCTACCCAGGAAATTTCAGTCTGGAAATATCATGCGACCAAGGAGGGGGTCCCATGGGATTTCTTTCCTTTTTAAGTGGACCGCAGGACTCTTGACTTTGGTAACCACAGGCTTAAAGTATTCAAAGTGAAATAACCACTTTAATATGTGTGGAAGAAATACAGTGAAATCACACATTTAACATTCATAACACCCTGAAAATATGTAACTAACACTTGTGCTTTCCCCGTGTGGGATGTGTGGAAATCTTTAGTCACGTATCTCTTCTGGGAGCAGATCACAGCAGGACATGCCATTACATATGTCAGGAAATTTACAGACACAATTTGTCTTCAGAGCTTGTTTTTGTGAACCTATATAGACACGGGTCTGAATAAAATCTACTGTGTCTCTATTTTAATGTTACTGTGGTTTGTCTTTTCCTTATGTCAACTTGTGAGTTTTCTAATAAAAAATGCACCATTACATATCCATGTAATGTTGCATATTTGACCTGTTACACTCTTTTGATACTGGAATGAGTGGGATTGTTTTTGTCTCTTTGCCTGTCAGAAGTGGATCAGAAGTTCTCCTCAGCTCTTCACTAAGTTAATTGGACTTTCCAATTATTGTATCAGTCAGCCCAGTGACTGCTGTCAAATAAACCCTTTTTACGCTGGCAAAGGGAAACTACCAGTTGTAGTCAATGATAAACTGATTCTCAAAAGGTAGAAGGGCAGAGTGGCCTGCGGAGGCGTGATGAAATAGAGGTTTCTGTTAAATTGCTATCTGAGCTGCAAAATACTAATCTTAATATCAAAACCAAAGTGGAGGACCACCTTCTCTGTTTTCTGCTCACGTACAGGGCTGAAATCAATAATGCGCCCCTTGCCATTAATGTTCTTTTTACATCAGTCGAGTCTGACTGGACTTAATGCTGCTTCCTCATAAAGCAGCCTCATGAGTAACCTCAAAAACTATTTAGTGTCACAGGAGTCGACCTCTAAAGCGGGTTTGAGTGAGTACTGGGTGGTTACATCAAGCACCATTCACTCATTTCTCACTTTGTACACCTCTGATGTGTTTACATTGTTCTTACCCAATCTCACATGTACTGGTGAACAAGTTTAATTTTTATGACACTTTTCTAAACACAGTTACAAAATGCTCACTTTCAGAGAAGCAAAAAAATAAAAAGACTCACACGATAATATGCCAACACACTGATTAAAATGCTGAATCAAGATCGCTGAAATCTTTTAGTCTCTGAGCAGTCATTCTGTGCCTGAAGAGCAGGAGGTGTGTCTTGAAGGCCAAAGATTCACATGCTAGTTGCTAATGTGACAGTCTGTAAGACCAGGGTGCTTTACAAAAGTGCTTTATGAGGAGGATACGTCAGGCACAGGAGTGAGAGTGGTGAGCCTCAAAGATTTAACTGTCATGCAGAGCTTTTTTATTTCAAGAGTAATGATATGACTTCAGTCCAGCTGTGAAACTTGCAAAAAACAAACAGCAGAGAAACTGTCAGGCATCTTATTGTGCACAGAGAAACCATTTCTGACACCAGTGCACTGGTTATGCATGTTTTTTGCTTATCAAGTTTGCAAGCAAAAGGCAGCAATTTCACAAGTTTTTCAGAAAAATCTAACTAATCTTCAGTTTATCTTTTTCAGGGTCACAGAGGGCTGGAGCCTATCCCAGCTGTCATAGGGTGAGAGGGAGGGTACACCCTGGACAGGTCACCAGCCTGTCTAAGATTAACCTCTTACTTTTCCTCTAAAATAACACAGATCAGATTCTAAAATCAATTATTAATGCACCCTATTAGTATAAACATGCAAAACCACTGGTACAGGTGTTTCAATGTGACTCAAAAACCTTTCAGTGCATCTTTTCACTTCACTAACGGGTGGAATTTACTGATGTGTCTATTTCTGTCCCCAGTCTGTGTAAATGACTGTCCACAGTGGGGGCACGAGTACGGTCTCTCCCCTGTGTGTATCCTCATGTGAACATTCAGTTTGTCTTTGCTAATAAAGCGTTTGCTGCAGCAGGTGCATGCATATGGTTTATCTCCTGTGTGATAGCGCTGGTGCATCTTCAGCTCGGTCATGCGGCCGTAAGTCCTGCCGCACTCAGGACACTCATAGGTGGGGCGAACCTCCATGTGCTGTCTGCTGTGGAGGCGCAGCCCGCTGGATGACCTGAAACTCTTACTGCACTGTGAACACTGGAAGGGTTTTTCTCCTGTGTGGATGTGGACGTGTAGCTTAAGGCTGGCAGCGGAAGGGAAGCCGTTCCCACAGATGGAGCAGAGGTGAGGCCTCTCCCCTGTGTGGATAGTCAGGTGCTTCTCCAGCTTGTTCTTGTTCAGGAACGTCTTCCCGCAGACGGGGCAGGTCTGTGGCTGCTCGCCCTCATGTGATCCCATGTGTTCTGTCAGCTCCATCAAAGTGCAGAAAGCATAATCACACCGTGTGCACGAGTAAGGCCTCTCCTTCTTGAATTTTCTGTGTTTGAGGCAGTGCTGCTCTAGATCTTCCTTCTCCTCAAAGGTTTCAATACAGCAGGTGCACTGGTACGGTCTTTCTTCAGTATGTGTCCGCAGGTGATACTTCAAAGCTGTCAACTGCAGAAAGACTGTGTCACAATGTGGACATCTAGATTCTCGCCTGTTGTGGACCATTAAGTGCCTCTTATAGTGAGAAAGCTTGAGGAAGTGCTTGCGGCACAGTGAGCAGTAATACTGTTCGTTTCCGTGACTTTGCTCATGGTTCTTCAGTGCATATTCAACTTTAAACTTCTTTCCACATGTGCTGCAGGAGAAAGACTTTTGATGAACTGCCATGTGTGTCTCCAGCTCTTCTAGACCACCAAATGTTTCATTACACTTTGGGCAAGTCCCCTTGCTTTCTTTCACATGTATCTCCAGGTGTTTGTTAAGGTCTTCCAAGAATGCAAAGTCTTTCTGACAGTCAGGACATGTGTAACACTCCCTATTCGTCGCTTTTCGATGGGTCACTATGTGCCGTTTCAAATGATACATTCGGCGAAATTCTTTGCCGCAGTCGCCGCAGACAAGTCTTCGAGAGCCCGACTCCACCTTCTTGTGTAATTTAAGATGACTTGCAAGTTCAGCCTTCTCTTTGAACTGTTTATCACATGAGAGACACGTCAGGCCTTCAACCGCATGGGTCTTCTTGTGCACTCTCAGATCCAGCCAGCTACTAAAACCTTTGCCACATTTAGAGCAGATATTCTTGCCCACGTTGTGTTGGTTCCTCACATGTCGGGTCATGTGGTAGGACTGGCTAAATGCCATAGCACAGACAGGGCAGCTGAAGGGTTTCTCCTTTGTGTGCGTCCTCATGTGTCTGGCCAGTTTGTTTGGCCCTCTGAAGCGCCTGTTGACACAGATGGGACAGAAATGGACTTTTCTTTTCGTGTTGGCGGCGTCTTTCTTTCTGCCTCCATCTTGACATGGTACTTCATCAGAGTTCCTTTCTTCCGTCACAACATTAGCTTCAGATCCTTCATCCTGACAATCACCATTACCAAAGGCAGCATCTTTGCTTGTTATTTCTTCAATCTTCACTTTGACGCTCTCGATTTGCTGAGAACTCTGTTCCTCTGTTTGAGAAGAGAGGCTTTTAATGTGTGACTTGATGTGAAGAGAGCACACATCTCTATTGGTGAATTTTTCAGGACAATTCGGACATAACAGAACTTCCGACTTGTGTGTCCTCTTGTGACTTTTCAACTCTGCAAAGCTCTCTAAACTTATCCCACAGGTAGTGCAGACATGCTGTCCGGCACCATGCTGATTCCTCAGGTGTCGGGTCATGTGATATGACTGGCTGAAGCTCATAGAGCAGACTGGGCAGATGAATGGTTTCTCCTTTGTGTGCGTCCTCATATGTCTGGCGAGCTTGTGAGCATCTCTGAAACACCGGTCAGTGCAGATGGTACAGTAGGGGCCTTTTGGTTTAGGTGATGAAGGTACAAAGTCTTCATCATGGTCGTCGTCATTCTCTAAACCATCGCTAGTTTTGTCACAGTCCTTCCCTTCAGTCTTCAGTAAAGATGAAGATGAAGATGAGGCTTCATTATCATTATCACAAGGCTGGCTAGTCTCACTAGTTTGCTTAGACTCTGCCTCGTTGTCATTATAATACCGCTCATCATTGCTGTAGTAGTAGTTATCTTTGAGTCTGAGTGACTGAGTTTTAGTCAAGTGTGACTGTGTTTTCAACCTTTTTTCCCCACGGCGAGGCCTTCCTCTTTTAGCTTTTTTTTTAACTGGTGGGTCCAAATCATCTCCAATGTCCACGCTGACTTCATGAATATCAAACAGCTGAGATTGATTTAGCACAGATTCCACCTCTTTACCAATAACCAGCGCTGCAGCCAAAGTCAGACTTTCCCTCTCAACCAGCAGCCTCTCTCTGAGTTGTGGGTAGCTTGTTTTCTCAATCAGCTGATTCAGGATGAGTTCGTCCTTCGGGTTTCCATAACTGCAAGGCCTGAGCAGTTCTTCTAAAGCGGAGACAAAGTGATCTACAGTCTCTCCAGGCATCTGAGCCCTTTGGTGGAATTTAAGGCGGTGCATCTGAGTGGCATGATCAGTGCTGAAGTAAGCTGTCAGTGTTGATATGGCTGCTGCGTATGTGGTGTCATTTTGGATCAGTGTTGTGAAGATACGCTGTCCCTCTGGGCCAAGGCAGTTCTGTAAGAGCAGACACCTACTAGAATCGACCAGCTCTTTTTCACTGAGGGCTTCGACGTAGTGCTCGAAAGCTTTGAGCCATTTAGACCAAAGAATGGTTGGCTCACCGGGGACAGGCAAGAAAGGTGGAGGCGGGGACAGGATTATCAGCAGTGGCTCTGCAAGGTGCTCCTGTTTTATGACATCCTCATCTACCTCCATAGTTACTTCACCCATTGTTAGGTGCTGTGAATCGTGTTTTGTTCACAGGAGCTAATTTTGTTTCTTCTCTTAATCCAGTGAGACTTGCTGAATTAAGATGTCACTCTGTCTGATCTGTGGTCAGCCTCCTGATGTTTCCTGCCATCCGAGCTCATCTAGGAAAACAGTGAAATATACAAACACAAATTAGCTTCAGATTCAGTGTCTTCATATGTTTTTGTTTGTTATATGTTAAGGTCATAAGGTCACTTATGTAGTTGCTCATCAGGCTCCCAATCCATCACAATTCACGAGTTATTTCCAGTAAAATGATCACTTGAACCTTAACCTTGAGCACAATTTGGGTGAAGACCTGTAAAATCATCACTGTGTACAAATAATCACTTCCAGTCTGACCAATCCTCTGGGAGGAAGGGCAATTCTTGTGAATTGTAGACACATGAATGACTCACTGTGGCTGAATTAAGATGCATGTTTACCGATCTATTGGTTTGATGGGCTAAAAACAATGACTGAAAGAACAAGCTGCACTATTGTTCAGTGAGATGAATGGGTTAGCGAGGTATGTTGAGTCTAAAGTCAAGACTTTTTCTGTGTCGTGAAGGTGGCTCTGTTTTTACCTGGCTAGATCACCATGGTAACTTATGCAGATCTCATCACCTGGTTGGGAGCAGGTTATGTTCAGAATTTTAGTTTAAAATCAGCTGAAACTGCATCACATTTTCACAGATTATTTTATTTATATCATGTTTTAAGTCTAATACAGACGCGCTGTTACATGTTACAGGGACACATTTTATGTAAGCAACATAAAATGCATTGCATAGAAGTATGCAATGCATTTTATGCCTTCTTTATTAGGTCATGGGACAGCATCTGACCTGAACACACCTGTAATGTTTAACTGTATGCAGTTTAAGGTTTCATAGCAGTAATGTGCTGCTGTTACGTTATAAATAAAGAGCACAGAGCTTCTTCCTGTTTCTTCCTTTCACAACAGAAGTCCCTGATATAAACTGCTGTACACAAAAGAGCCTACAGCAATGCGCTGAAGCAATTTACAACAGATTCTAGGATTAAAATGAAATTTTATCTTTGATTTTATGAAAAAAATGAGTTTATTTTTTTTCTAAACTTTTTAGTTTTGGTGAAGAATGATATATGTCACAGTAATTAAATTGCAAATTACATTCCCTTTATTAAATAAGCTGTTTGGGTAAAAAATGTTGACTTCCAGCTCAGTGAACAAAAATGCTGGTTAAAAGCAGACGTGCACGGAAGCTTGTTTCTGTCACTGAAAAATTATTATTTTCTTGCTATTTATAGAATAGAATAGAAAAGAATAGCCATCCAAGATAAGAACACACACAAGCAAAAAGACGGGGGGGATGGTATTCTTGTGCCGCAGCCGAACAGGCGCGGCCACTGAATGAGCCCATGAAAAAGGAAAAACTCCACAAAAGGAAAGTTAGGTTAAAAAAATTCTTCTCGTACTATGCTCAGATGTGAGCACAGTACCAGAGTCCAAAACCCCCCCAGCAAAAGCATAAGCACATTTAGCGATGACAGCTTAGGAAGGTAGGTGGGGGGGGGGGGGTGCAGACAGAGACGAGAGGGCCAGGCCCTTGGAGCCAACTGCCAGCCAAAACAGTTCGCTGATAGTGATGTACGTGCGTCAGCGATCTCTGCGCGGGCAGTCCAGCAATATAAATCACAGGGTTGGAGGGGGAGGAGGGGGGGGATCTAGCACATGCTGACCCGGAGAGATGAAGATTGCCAGCCTCAAGGCCGGCTGGGGGAGCCGAATTCTGATAATGCAGGTGTTGTTTTGGGACCGTCTGCTTGTTTTTCCCCCAAACGGCCTTCAGTCCACTGTGGCCCGTCTCAAAGAAATCCAATTGTCCAAATTATGGTGCCATACCTTTGCTATGCAGAGCCATACATTATCTCCAGGTGTAATCCTTTTCACACCTGCAGGGCACATACTCCGCTAGACTCTGCGTCCAGCCTTGCGGCCCCAGGTTTTGAGTCACAGTCTGTACCGCTATGCAATTATCCAATTGGATAATAAGAGCTGCACAAAAGGAATCAATGTTTTCATGCTGAACTGCTGGACAGATGATTCCTTCAGACTCCTACAGCTGGGTAACAAGGAAATGACGTACCTTCACGGTGCAGACCTAACTCGAAATGTCGAGTTCTGGATGGCAATTTTTTATCTTTTTTTTTTTTTTTTGTGTGTGGGGGGGGGGGTGTGTTGGGTGTTTTT
>VUQK01038718.1:0-17383 GCA_015106715.1 Bujurquina vittata | reverse complement strand
TGTGTAGGGTGGGGGGTTGTCAGGGATCATGTACAAAAACAGTAATCTCAGAGAGAGGCAATGTTAGCATCTGAAAACAGTAAACTTTTGTTGTGTTTTGAGTCCCTGATAATGGCAGAATTTGAAAACGGGGTCTAGAGTGGAGCAATTTCTAAACACTCCAGTCTCCTTGTGAATAACAACAACACTACATTGCACACACACATGCACTATTGGTTGCTACTCCTGCACACACACTGCCAACAGCGCTTTCAACATCTCTTGCGGTTCCGTGTGAACGGTGATTGTTTTAAAAATGTTTCTGTAGGAATACTTTACTTTTCAAAAAGATAAAGAGCAAAATGATGCAGTATCCAGCAGAGCGTTCTCATGTAAACAGGGCCAGAGACCATAGAGTCTGAACATCTTCAAACAACTACAGGCGAAATAACTTTGAGACAAGCGACTGAACAGACCTCCAAAGAGAGTGAAGAATACCACCGATTGACATATAACCTGCCAATAAATACATTACAGGGTCACCTAGGCAACTGGAACCTGGAATTTCCATTTCCAGTGTGACTATTTCCAAGTTACATCACCGCTTGGGGTTTAGTTGGTGAATGTTTGCAGACAAGTCGGCATCTTAAATACAAACTACTGTTTTATCTCCCCGCCCCTTATGGCTGCCCTCTATTTAAGCCAACTTTTTTCTGATTGGCTGCCCCTCTTGGTGCATCTATGATTGGAAAAGCATGACTGGTCTACTTCAAGTGCATCTCCCTGCTCTGTGATGGTGAAACCGCCCCCCTTCAAAGTAAGTGACAGCAGCGCGGCCCCGTGACCAAACTGCGCTCCGCACCGTGCACGCGCTAACTGTTTCTAAGCTGATGGACACGTCCCTGCTCCACAGCGTCAGGATTCTGCAGCTGCAGAGAAAGAAGTGTGAGAAGAGGAGGCGAAAACTCACCAAACCAAACTGGGTCACAAGTCACGACGCGGACACGCAGCGGGTGCGTGGAGTGAGGGGCCGCGCACTCAGCTCCGAGCCGAGGCCGTCAGCATCCCGACACGCGCTTCCTCCCTGCAGCGACGCGCTTTGAGTCACTCATTACAGCAAAACAATTTGCTCACAGCCAAAGCATGGAGTGAAAAATACAACCGCCATGTTAACAGTGCTTCTTCCGGTCACCGCAACAGCCCCCCTAGGGTCTGAGTCAGCGCCCCCACAGCGCCCTCAGCTGGCTGGGGGGTAGCGCACATCCGCGACCATCACCACCCAGCACCAGAGGGAACCGGCTGCTTTCCTGGAGAAGTGTTAAATGGATGTTTTATTAACTACTAAAAGTGTGTGCCATCACAACATTACACACTCTCTCGCTGTCTCTTCATTTCTGCACGGATGGATCAATAATGAAGCCTCTTTAATAAAATCTCCTGATTCTTTTACAGTCTGGAGATTTCCATTAGTGTTAATGAATGCTTAGATAATTAGTGTTAGCTATTAAAGTATTTAGCCGCTATTTGGGGCGGAAACAAAAACATGTCAGCACAATGAGCGCCGGTGTGCGGCGCAATCTTGCTGCTGCAGATTTGTAATGTTACTCTTTGTGCACTGACGTGCGCGCTGTTTGGTTACTGCTGCACATCAATTGACAGAGGACGCGCACGCCATTACTGCTGAGGGGTTTAAGCACATTTTAAGCATACTTTGTGCATTCGGCAAGAAGCTGAAAGTTCAGGAGCAAATGCCACAAATCCTTCTATTTCACACTTTTCATTTGGTTGAGGGGACGTTTAATTTGCGATTGGGCAAAATGTTGGCGATTCATTTTTTTTAATTGCTGCTATAATTAAGTTCGCCTCTATAAGGAATCTGAGCATTTCCATACACCTATATTCCATCAATTTATAAGTTTTCTTTGTAGATTAAGAGTTTTCAGGATGTTTCATAAAAGCACACAAAACTAATTGCCACTGTTAAATTCAGTGGCAATAATCAAACCTGTTTCTGCACTGTTTGGAGATGCAGTTTCAGCATCTTTAATAAAAAAACAATTAACCCCCCCTGTTCTTCTTTCTGAGCCATTATTATTTTCAGGATCTTTATCCTCCACGTCCGGTTTAGTTTCAGCTTTCAGACAGACTCATGTTTACACATGCTCGATGTGATGCAGAATTTAAGGTTAGGCCAGTTCCTGCAAGCTGCAGAGTCCCTGAGGCGGTGAAGAAACTGGAACATTTCCACCACCATGACTCACAGTGCTTATGAATTTCTACTGCTTTGGCTTGCCTTAAATATGTCTTTTACTGCTGCGTCTAAACAAATGTATTCATTGTGTTTTGTACAGCAAAAGAGCTGTTTCCCTGCCAGCACACATAGGTGGCCCCCATAATGTGTGCCCTTACTTATCCTATATGGGGTATATCCGGTTCTAATTACTGATGTCTAATCTGGATCTCTGACTGTAATTTTAAGGTTTTAATGGCGTGATAAATGCAGGAAGAGACTATTCTTCTACTGTTTCAATAAAAGTCAAATGCAGAGCACTATTCATTCTGCTGAACATGTTACATGTTAACCCTCTACAGTACATCATTGCCCTTGGGGAACAGAAAGTTTTTGCCACGTTTTTTATTTTGCATATGCAGAAATTCAGTCTATTGTGCAATAAAGGGTACCTTTTGAGGTAGATTTATAGGGTTAGTGTACCTTAGGTAAGGTAACCCTATCCCTCAAAAAAAGTGGAACCACTTTCACTTGACGACAGGCAGGGGTGACATGCTGACTGCACTGAGAACAACAAAAAGCGATCACATATGCATTCAAATCCTAAATTGCCTAAAGTCTCTTTAGGATTTTAAAGAGGAGGCAAAAAGGTACAAAAAGAGGGAGAAGCAGGGACCCAAGGCTCCCATTCCAAATCAGGATATCCGCTCTGAAAAATCATCACACTGGCCAACAGTCTGTGACTACAGCTTTCCCGTGTGCACAGGAACACCAAAAGTGGCGTGTTTAAAGTGTAAAATGTTTTATAGCATTGAACTCTTTTGTGAAGTTTTACACAGAGAACAATATGACACTGGGCAATACAAACCTGAGCCTGGATCAAGTCACATATGTAAAGGCGTTTTTCATTTTTGGCAATAAAATGACCCAATGTGAATCAGTAAATGATTTGAAATCATTTTCAGCGTGTACCATCAGAATGTGTGCAGTAGAGGGTTAAGGCACAGCTTCAATTTAGTTTATCTAATGAGGATGATGACGATGCAAGGAGGCACTGTCGCGGCACAACAGACCACACAGGCACACGGGTAAACAATGACCATTTATTCACACACTGTATGGGGCTCCGAACAGGCGTGACAGGGTGAGGGAGGCTGCTGGCCGGCGGGGCGGATGGAGAACCTTTAAAGTATGCATGAGCGAAAACTTACAGAGAAATGTCACTTGCACTTGAAAAAAAAAGTACAAAGTACATGTGTGTCTGCCTTGCTGCTCCTTCAGGTGAGGCCAGGGTTCAGATGGTGGGGCTTCATGAAAAGTTCAACCATACTCAGTCTGTAGGAGGAGGAGGAACCTCTTAAATATCCTGGGCACTTGTTCCACTTTCTGTCAGTCACTGTGGCTTACACTGATGTACAATCTCCTCCTTTTCTCATCAGTTAGTGTATGTGAAGTTTCTCCAGTGCTGTTTGCTTTGACTTGCACAAACACGGCCAAACTACATACAAGAGCACACACAGTAGAAAGGGTCTTCCTGTACAAAATCCATCTCAAAAAATATACAAACATACATACAATGGCACACTTTGCTCAGCAGTGAACTACAGACGGATGAACAAGCTTCTGAAATTACCAATGCACACGCATGCTCGTACGCACACGTCTCACAGTGAAATCTGTAAAAAAAAATAATTAACCTTCAACAGAACAAAGATGAAATGTATGTGTGGACAAAAGGGGGGTGGGGGGTGTCAGCTCAGTGCAAGCATTATGGCTTGGGAGCGCTGACAACAGGCAGTAGACGGTAAAAAACATGGTTTCCATTTAGTCCAAACTGTTCTCAGAAAGCACTCAGCACTCTTATTCTGGATGCTGACTGTTGAAGAAGCCCTGCCACGCTCACTCGCCATCCTTTTCAAGTAAAAAAAACAAAAAACAGTGATTATCGATTGTTTTGTTCTTCTGTGGTGGTCTTTTAAAGCTGACAGCTCCGCATTTGTGTACATGAAACCAGCCTGTGAACAAAAGCTGCTCCCTTCTGTGCCATCTTTTAACGACTCTTCTCAACCTTGAAGCTTCTCTCTCCCAGTGGGAGATACTGAAATGGTGCATCAAAGAGTGCATGTGGGTGTGTGTGTTCTTGTGCACTTATGTGTAAATACAGAAAACACAGGATAATCTTTGTGCTGAAATCCCAGGATCCATCAGCTTGAGGTTGAATTTTCTCTTTGACAATAACATAGTGACTAATCTAGCCTTCACTCTTGGTGGAGCGTCTCTGGAATAGGCAGGAATATCAGGTTGTGAATGTGTGTGTGTGTGTGTGTGAGCACAGTGACACAGAGGCATAAAAGAGCTACACACACACACACCTGTCGGCACAGGGTCTTTGTGAACGAGGGGAGAAGGCGAGTGAGAAGTGTTAGTTTAGTTCTTTGGGGCATGAAGGGGTGACTTGTCCCAAGTCCATCCCATATGTCCTCATCTTGTCCTCTCTCTCCTTTAGTCCAAACGCACCCACCTCGCCCTTCATTATGTATACATGTTTGTGTGTGTGTTGTGTGTGTGTGTGTGTGTGTGTGTGTGTGTATTATCTTGTGCAGATTTTGGCTCTAGAGTCAAACAAATGAGGAGAACCCCGTCACAGGTGTGCGTGACCCTGGTGGGTTAGTGTTGGGGTTGACATGTGTGTGCGCCGGCTGCCCTGTGGGTGTGTATGCGCCGCCTGTGCTGTGCTGGGTGACCACGGTCTGGTAGTAGGGTTCTGTGTCTGCCGTGGCACATTCCTCATAGCCAAAAGAAGTGCCGATGCCTTTAAGACCTTTGGGCTGCCGCTTCCACGAGTTGTAGTAGGTGGGGTCGCTCATGTAGTGGTTAACGAAGGAGTGCTTTGGCTGCTCGTCCTCGTAGTCGCTGTCTGTTAGCTGGAGGCAAACACAAACACAGAGATGACAGTTTATTAGGGAGACCCACACAGACACACACTGAGGGAATCTTTCAGTCAAATGATGTAGCGCTGCTGGACAGTAAGAACCAGAGGGAAACTTCATAAATCCACACTTTCTTGTTGTCATTGTCAAAACCTGCCACTGAAATTACCCACAATGCAGCTCAGCTGCTGACAGTTAGGTCCAAGGTTCTGGTGTGCTATATATTTATACTCTTCTTTACAGCATTGCTTCAGTTCATTGGTTTGCAGGTCGCTCTCTTAAGGTCCAACCACAGCATTTCAGTCAAGTTGAGGTCTGAACTTTGATTGGGCCGTTGCAGCACCTTCATTCTTTTCTTTTTCAGACATTCTGTTGTAGATTTGCTGCCCTGCTTGGGATCATTGTCCTGTGGCATGACCCACTTTGGGTCAAGCTTTAACTGTCAGACAGATGACTTCACATCTGACTCTAGAATACTTTGGTATACAGAGGACTTCATGGTTGACTCAATGAATGCAAGGTGCTCAGTTCATGTGGCTGTAAAAAAGCCCAAACCATCACATCTCCACCTTCAGGCTTGATAGTGGGTATGAGGTGTTTTTTTTCCCAAATGTGGTGCTGCGCATTATAGCCAAAAATCTCCACTGTGGTCTCATCTGTCCAAAGGACATCTTGTGATTTGTCCTAAGCAATACTGCCATGCTCGTTTCAGAGAGAAGAAGCTTTCTTCTGGTAACCCTTCCAAACAAGCCATACTGACCTTGGGGTGAATTTGCTGGGACGTCCACTCCTGGGAACACTGTGGCATTGTGTTTACACACACCTGAATGCTTCAGACCAGCAAACTGATAAAACATCTGTTTTTACAGAGGTGGTCACACTTGCTAAAGATCAGTTAATCAGGTGGATTTGATTAGCAGCAAGTGTGCTCCGACTTATCGTCTTAGTTTTTCTATGCAGTCTCTAAAAACGTATCACATGACTGCACATAGTAAATTGATGTTATGGAAAATCAAAAAGTCAAATTTATAAACAGACTGAAACATATATGAAGAAAATGAGCCAACAGGACACTGTACTGTATAATTTTCCCCCCTGAGAGAAGGAGAGACACGTAGAAAGACATACAGTACCTCCGACTCAGAGACCTCAGTGGGTTTCTCGGTGAGTGTGGTGCTCTCAGTAAGGACAGCTCCATTATAGTTGTTACAGATATCTTCATCAGAGTAGTGAAGTCCACCTGGACTGGGCCTGGGAGGAGACCTGGACATACACAAAGACAACAAATCTGTCACATTTTGATCAAATCCTGGATTGCGTCTGTGCGAGAGGGAGTGAGTGTTCACCTGGTCCCGTTCTTTTTCAAGAAGGAGTTCTTGGTATTGAGTGTCCTGCTATTGAGCTCCAGAGCTGTGAAGCCTCCATTGTCCAGAGTTACAGACTCCTCTGCTGTGGACACGTGCTTCCCTAAAGGCAAAAATCAAAACAAAATAGATGGAATTGGTTCAGATAAATATTAAAAATTCAAAGCGGCTCAGCACCACATATTGGGATTTCTTCTCACTGCACAGGGTTTATTTACAAGCTCCTGTTTATTTGTTATGTATCCAGCTACCTCTGAAGCCTCCAAATAAGAAGCAAATCAAAGTGGGATGTGTAATTTGGCAGTCAGGCAATAACAGCACAGGAAACTTTAATCATTTACCCACCAATAAGCATAAAAATGAAGTAATAAAGGGAGACAATATCATGTTTTAAATTGAGGGAAATATTTGTGGGACGCACAGAGGTGCTGCACAAAAATCAGAAATGCAATCTGCTGTTGCTCAGTGACTGCCGTTCTTTATTCACTCTCATTCTGGGGTCACACGCCCAGCTCTCCCTCCCCTCCTGCACCACCTCCCTCACTCTATTTGATCCGCTGCCTAGAGGTTGTGCCAAGGTTTCTGTGGTTACTCTGGCTAACAGCTGTCCTGATGTAACCTGGACACGCACACACACACACACGTACACACGCATGCACACAAAGGGACTGCAGCACAGAAGCCCAGGGGTAGAAAAACAGGAAGAGAAGCCTCCGCATGCTTCAGAAGAGTAACTGGGTAAACTAAAAGTGCTTTGTTATAGTGAAGAGGGAGCTTGTTCTTCAGCACGTCAGTGATCATCCATGACTAATACTCCAACCCTCCAGCTAGAGAGCTGCTGATCTCTCTCACTGACCCGAGGAAGCTGAAAGATAGCAGAGCAGTCGAGATTTGAATATCTAACGGTGCGAGTTAGAATTTTGGGCTTTAAAAACACCTGCTTTAATATTGCTATATTATTGTACTTATTTTATTTTTTTCAGTTTTTTCTGTTCTGTTATGTTTATTGTTTTCTGTTATGATATACTTAGCTCCTTTGTACCTACTGGTTTCTTTTGTATGTATAAAGGGAAAAATACTTTAATAAAAAGACAATGATTAAAAACACCTGCTTTGAGAACAGCTTTTATTTGCTCAAATATGTTAAGCTCCTTGTATGAAAAGATAAATCTTAAAAAAAAAAACCCCAAAAAACCTATGCCGGTTATTGTACTGTGCTAAAGTCACAGCGGTCATGATTTTTGCAGCTTAATGTCATTCCCTCGTCTGTTGTGTTTAGTTTTATGCATATTATAGTTTTATAGTGGGAAACAGTGACATTAACAGGCATGGGTGCAATTAAACAAAACTCTGAAAGCTTATTTTCTGTATCTAAAGCCATGTTCATAAAACAAAAAACAAGAAATTACAGCTATTACAGGGCTTCAGGGAGATCATTTTTCACTGAGGTGCTTCAGGGTGCCATTTGTCCTAAATCATCCTGGTTAAGGAACAAGGCTGCAGGAGGATCTAGAAACAGTACAAGTGTGCTGATGCATACTCTAACATTAACAAAAACTGGAAGACAATTTAATGAATCTGTGGAAGGGCCACCTGGGAAACCTGCTGAGGCTGACTGGAATGCTGTGAGTGTGACTGAAGGCAGAAATAAACGGATCCTTTTATAAAAAAAAAAAAAGTCAATCAAATAATCGTCCTTGTTGCCACACAATTTAATGCATCAGATAGCATCATGAAAGCATCAGAGCCACACACCTGTCCCGCATGCCTTGTACTTGCTGCTGTGTCCATGTAGCAGCAGCGCGAAGACCAGGACCAGAATAAGGATGAGTCCCACCAGAGCCATGACCAGCAAGAACCACCACTCCTCGTAGAAGGGACGATCCGACAGTGCTGCAGGCAGAGGGACAAACGTCAGGCAGGTGACCAGTTTTCTTTTGCTTTAGTCCATCTAGAGCCTGTGGATTGTCTCTCAGGAACAGTATCCCTCACTCTCTAAATTATACTTCATACTGGACTCAAGACTTTTCATAAATTTTTCAATGCCCAGAGAAATTGTGAACTATGTGTTTAGCCACGGACAGTAAACAAAAACCCCCCAAAGAAACTGTCTGCCACTCGAACGATATACCTAGCTGCAGATGTGTGACTCTGTCTTTAGATGGCAGCACAAGCACACTACAGTCGCAGTTACCCTACAGCACACCATCTCCAGTCGACTGTTAGTCATGGTGGGGCTGTTCATTAGCCTCAGCTCCAACAGTGTGTGTGAGAGTGTGTTTACCAGCGAGAGCGGCAGAGGGTGCACTCGGCTGTCCGTAACCATATTTATTAACGGCGATGACTCTAAACTCGTAGCTGATCCCAGACCTCAGGCGATCCAGCGGCACCGACACAGACCTGCTGCTCGAAGGGAGTTTGATGAAGGAATCCCACACCCCCTCATCTACAGGGAGGGGGAGAGAGAGAGAGTGAGGGGGATAGAAAGAGACAGATATGTAGAGAGAGCGAGATGGTGCGTTGATGGACGGGCCTTTTCAACGTTTCAATGTGATTAAACAAAATTATAAATTGTCAGATTACATTAAAGATGATAATGATGATGATAATGTGGTGATGACAGTGATCACAGCTATTACCCTTAATGAAAGGGGCATATCCATTATTATCAGCAGCAAAATTATACCACGGTCTAGGCTCGCTCTCCTGTAGAGTGCTGAAACTATTTCCCACAGACGTTCCCTTCCTCTATTACACCTCTGGTAATCTTTATTAGAAAATTGTGGCTGACTTGATTTGCACAGCAGGTCCTTGCGAATCCGGAGAAACCTGCACTCATCACAATTTAGAGCAGTGTAGTTCTGCCTCGCTATTAATTAAAATAATTAGTGTGGGTGATGAAAAGGTGCGTGTTAAATGAGTCATGGCTGGCCCGCGTGTGCTGCTTGTATTCAAGCTCACCTGAGGGACGAGCCTCAATAACGTATCCTTTCAAAGGGTCGGCCCCAATGTCCCCTTCTGACCAGCTGATGGTGAGGGCAGATGATGTCTTGGTGATGGACATGTCCATAGGTGAGCCAGGGGTTCCTGTCAAAGGGGCACATTCATATTTTCTTTAATGACACTAATGACTCTTAATGCATGTTAATTTCTTGAAAATAAACCCTAACCATTATGATAACCACTAGCTAGTTTATGAGCATAAATGTGGTAAATCAGAATCAAATAACTTGATCTGCAGGCTTCATGTGACTGCAAACATTGAACTAAGATTTATGATTTATGCTTTTATTGGCTATGCCATGTATGCCTAACCTTCCCTAGTTCAAATCTGTGTGTTCTCATCACTTTTAAGAAAAAATACAGAATATTTGATGAAATTTTGGCAAATTTCCCCTCAAAAGCCCTCTCTCTGTGCACCTCTGGACCCTTTCCATTGGAGCTACTATTTTTAGATCGAGATCCCCATCGGACCACTTCCTCAATTTTACCCTGAAAACTTGGGCAATTTCAGCCTTTGTTCTTTCACGTCAAAGATCAGTGCTGGGTCTCTGGGTTCGACTCACAGACCGACAAGCAGTATTTAAAAAGTCAGCAGTGCTCCAAGCTCACACATAATCGAGTTTCAATAACCAAAATTTATTTAATTAATAAAGAAATGTGGAACAGTCAGGTCAGTAATGTGGTGAGTGTGTGGGTGCAAGTAAGTGATAAAGTATCTGAAAAAGTAAAACAGAAAGCAAACAAAACCCAAACCAACAAACTCCTGCAAGTGCTAAAAAATGTGTTGCATCGCAGGGCCTGCCTCTCACACTCTGCCCACCTCCTACACAAAATCAGGAAGAGAAAGTTAGGAACAGGCAGAGTGGGAGAGGTCGTCACGGAAGTTGGATCGGGTCAGGAGTGTTCACGGGAAGATTCAGGGGTTTGCATGACGTTTGTAAAGCGTCATCCCTCAGGGTCAGGCTGTTAGTGCACAGTCTTACTGTCACGTCCTGAGCCCTGGGGGGAGAACATTTAACTACTTGAAATTCTATATGCTGTGGCACGTGCTTTTGCGCATTGAGTTTTTGGTCACATCAACATCTTTCCTCACCCTATTTGCAGTGCACACAGACATGACCTCATAAAGGTTGATAGGCCAAATTTAAATCAGTTATAGTTTTGGAATTTTTATGGACGAGGAGCAAAACTCTGTAATTGCACCTCGAAATCTCCTGCATTACTGCAACCTCAATGCCTTTATGTTTCATATTGATATTTGAAGACCTCTCCATAGGCTCTTGGAAATTGTCACATTTCAGTTTTTTTTTTAAATTAACAATTAACAGAAACTAGAATTTTCCCAATAACTGATCAAGTAAAATAAGCAGCAATCCAAGCTGAGTCTAACAAGACTGTATAAACCTTCATATCATTAATGCAGGTAGCGACACCTTCAAACATCCACAGAGTTACAGGCATTCATACCTTTCACAGCCTGAGCAGTGATGTTTGCCTGTATTGGTGGTCCGTAGCCGACTGTGAAAGCCTGAACACTAAAAGTGTAAGTTGCTCCTTTGATCAGGTCCCGAACCTTCAGCCACCGCTGCCAACCACCTTTCACATCAACTGTCACCAATTTAGTCACGCCTGCACACAATTGAGGAGACGTGTTAGTTTAAGTATCAACATGTACTTCTTTGAGTGTGTGCATATGTGTGTGCAGACCTTGTACAGCTGCAGTGGGCTCGTAAATGACCCTATAGCCTTCCAGCTGTCCATTAGGACTGAGTGGAGCTTCCCAAGACACATTGACACTTCCTTCTGTCACCTCAGAAAAGAAGAGGCGGCTCGGGGGGCCGGGAGCTTCAGACACATAAAGGATGACAAAATAAGAAAAAAATACATCAGAAATTTTTAATATGATGCTTTGGTTTTAGGGACTTGAACTGTCATCACTCCATACCTGACGGCAGCGTCCGGGCCCCGCGGGGGTCACTGGGCGGTCCGTCTCCAGCTGTGTTGAAGGCTGTCAGTGTGACCAGGTATGGTGTGTAGCTGGACAGGTTAGTGAGGTGCACACGAGTCTCAGGGACAAAAATCACCTTCACCTTCTCACTCTGGTTCTGCTTGTCTCTTTCCCAGTAATGGATCTGAAACAAAGAAGAGAAACTCTGTCAAGAACGTGGTCCTCTTTTCTCCATCACCTCATTTCTGATGTTCGTCCTCTCCTTAGGGAATGAGAGTGCTGCACAAAACTTTTAGGCACCTTAGCTTTTTAGATTCTCAAGAGTGGTAACACAAAATATTGATCCATCCATCCATCTATCCACTTCTGCTTATCCTGTTCAGGGTCGCGGGGGTGGGGTGGGAAGCCTATCCCAGCTGACATAAGGCAAGAGGCAGGGTACACCCTGTACAGGTCGCCAGCCTGTTGCAGGGCTAACACAGAGAGACACACACAACCATTCACACTCACATTCACACCTACGGGCAATTTAGAATAGCCAATTAACCCTATATTCTTTTATTGGGTTTCTTGAACTTTTTGAAATCAACTGATAATAAAAAATATTTGAGCTGTTATTTTTTTGTTTATTTTTGAAAGCATCCTTTTTGTAACTTCAGTGCTTATAACTTTTGCACAGTATTGGGAATAGACACCCCTGAACCTCTAATGGCTCAGTCACACTAAGTAAAAATAGAACAGCAAACTCCTTGCATGAGGTTTTTTTTTTTTTTTGCATTTGGAAACCGATTGGAAAGCTACTTGGCTGCAAACAGTTGTTTTAAGACTCAGACTGACTGCAACCACTCTCAGACAGATTAATGAAGGTTTGCAAATAAATTTAGTTCAATTTATAAATGTTGACAGATTGATAACATGTTGCAATCAATTGGAGTCAGTCTGAGCTGATCAACGCAACTTGTCTGGGACGTGTCTCAGCTGGTTATATCCTGCTTATATTCCTGTATAAAAGCAAAGTTGCGCCGTGCTCATGTCATTTTTGCAGTTTAGTTGCAGTCCTGCAGCATCTATGTCACTATTTGTGGAGGAATTTGTTTCAAATTTATTTAATATAAATTTCTGTGTGTGTAGACAGCAGTAGATTTGAGATTTTTGCTGATTCATCACAGTTTGCATGCAATTGCTAACTTGACTCCATTCAATCTGGTCCCCTGGCAAAATTACAAGTTTGTTGCACGCGGTCTCAATAATTTCGGTCATGCCATGGTCTCCAACAACCGTTTCCCCTACAGTAACTGTAGCATAAACAAACAGGGATGCTTCCCATCAGCCATTATCATTATTTAAGCAATTAAACCTAAATAGAATGTATATAGTACTACTGTATTAATGCACTGTATTTAACTCTGGTCCAGTGCGACTAATTAAATGTTCAAATATGTACAATTAAATCCTAATGCCCCATGTGAAGCATTTAAAGGGACTTTAAGGTACATGCCCATTTAACCTCATGTATTTGCAGATGGCCCATGCTCATGTGGGACTAATCAATAATCATAGATGTGCCCATTAAGTTTTACGACATCCACCAGTAATGAAGACATATAGGCTACTTTGGCAATGACTAAGATGAAACAGAACAAAGGTTACGTGATTATTGTCCCTTTACAATGTGATCAATATTAATATTAAGACCTTGAGTCTTGTAGCATGCATACATTACATTTTAATGATGCCAAAATTTTTATGCACTGATGGTGCCTTGATAAATGTGTTATTGAACTGACTTTGATAAAACTAAATATTTTTAAGTCCCGGTGATATTCCTATAATGAGACAACGCAATATACTTGCAATCTTCTTACCAGAAGTCAGTTATTTAAAAGCACATCCTCCATGTATTAAAAACGCAGTAATATCCTTCAGATTTACATGCACTTTGTTCAGTCCTGGCTAAATGCAGAATATTTTTCCAGTCAAAAAGGCAGACTGTAACTAGGGGGAAGTGACAGGACATTCCCGACACATGTAGCCATGTTTGATACGAGAGTCTGTTTATAGTGTCTCAGCATCAGAAACGAACCTACACAAGAGCCTTTAAAGTGAAATGAGAAGACCGCAAAAGCAGCCTCTATTAGCTGAAATATTTTAGCTCAAAATGGAAAAATCACATGAAACCAAGTAAGTATCCAAGCACAGTTTTGCTGAATATGAATTTATGCAGCTGAAGAATGGACATTTTCTCCAACAACAAGCATTCAAGGACAATCAACCACCCGTGTATCTAATCATGAAGAACACGGTATACTTGGCTCATTCAATCTCGAGAAATTGTGGCCTTTGTAAGCACAGACGGACGTCTCTACTGGCACGTGTTGATTAATGTACTGGACCATCAAGATGCATACCAAGTGAGAGACTGCCAGATATGATTATAATATGATAGATTTGATGTATTGGCATAATCATTATCATAACGTGGTAAATACACAAAACTGTGAGTAACTTTTAGCAGGTGTGCTTTTAAATGTACATGTATGTATGCTTTTATTTTTGGCAAATTAAGACTAAATTAAGACAGCACTTAAATGTTTCCTACTACTGTCTCCATGCAGTTTGGTTTAAAAAGTTAAACACAGACAAGATCGATGCAAAACAGCTCCATTTTGATATTACTTCTAACAGACAGCGCTACAGAGCACCATGAGCTATTTTTACAACTTCCAAACTTGGAAGCAGCAGCTACTGAGTAGCACTTGAGGGCAGCATTAGACCATGCCTGTCCTTCCACATGCTCTTACAATAATGAGATACAGAATTAATCTCATCCATATGCTCAATTTAAAATCAAAATGTATTACCGTCTGCAAAAGGGAGGGTTTCCATTTAAAAAATTTCATTTTAGAAAATAGGCAGTATCTCTTGTGGTACTTTATGGGAATGGCTTAGTAAAAGGTCCAGGTCATTTTGTAATCCACTCTACTGTTGTTTAGTGGCTCTATTTTGGAATTCAGCAAGAGTGTGAGACACTTAGGATTACCCTAAAAACAATTTGAATCTGCCAGGGATGAAAATGATTGGGATATTATTTGATAAGATCAAGAACCCTAAATGGATTTTCCAGCCATTTTCTTTTGTTGAAGGATCTTTAGGATGGATGGATCTTATCGTTTTCCGGCTTTGTTTCTATAGCACTCCCGTTACAAATGACTGACCTATTTTTGTGGGAATATCATGATGGATGTTGGAAGCTTGTAATTATCTTAGAAATATAAAGACAAAAAGAAAGAAAAGAAAAATCAGAAGCTGTGTCAGAAGCGGCGTCCTGCAAGCAAAGGACTGATTCATATCTAAAATTTGTCGTTGATGGCCAGATTAACATTTTATAAAGTGCAACCTTTCATATCTCGTATGTGTCGGTAATTCTGCTCGACGGCACCGGCACAGCTGGGTATTGCTCGTTACCCCACACCCACTATGTTCAGTTTGTTCGACAAACTCTCAACAGCATTTCAGTGAACTAAAGGTACAATATGAAACATTTTTAGATTAGAATGTCTAAAAACAACTCAACTGCTGTTCAGTTCATGATAACGAGCCCGTTTTAAAGCACCAAAATCTATTTAATGAATTAACAACGCTTGCCTGCTGCTAATAACGAACCCAAGAAGCATATCCACTCTAATACAACTTTAGACTTTAAACAGCTTACTTTTAATGTGTACTTCTACAAATCCATCATTGTCTTCAATTCTGGCTGTATGCAGACAAAATGTTTTCCAGCAAAAAGGCTGATCGTGACAAAGGGAAGCGCCTTGATGGTGATAACTGACACTTCATATCTCGCTTACTCATGCATTTTCTATGTTGCAACAATGCTCATCATACTCATGAAGTTACTTTTAGCATGACTGGTTTGGATAACAAAGCTGGTCTACAACACAACTAATGCCACCACAAAAAGTAGCTATGATAGCGCTATGGGTATTTGACTAATTTGCACTGGCTAATTTGTTAGAATGAAAAGGGATAATGTGATTAAATGGTACATGGGCTAGTTCTTACATAGTGCTTTTCTACTCTGAGCACGTTATACAAGACGTTTACATTTATGCAATCACACCCCTTCATACAAGTGTATCTTTTTATTGTCTAACATTCACACACATTCACACTCCAACGCTTGCGTCGGAGAGCAACTTGGGGTTCAGTATCTTGCCCAAGGATATTTTGGCATGTGGCCCAGGGGAGCCAGGAATCGAACCGCCGGCCTTCCAATTGGTAGGTGACCTGCTCTACCTCCTGAGCCATGTACCCCACTCCAAATGTACAGTTAAAAAAAAAGATTTACAGATTTACATTCGTAAACATGATCCCCCCCCTTTTCTCCCATTTCACTGGAAATGGCAATGAGGATGAAAACTCTCGATCACATACTGCTTCAAGATATCAAACTATGTCTTCTGCTAATATTTGGACTGAGTTGGGTTTGAGCCACAATTACACACTGTGCGATTACAACATTGAAAAATACTCCTGCGAGGAAGTTTACCTAAAGTCCTACCTGCTGTCTGTGCTATTCATCTACCAGAGTGTTAACAGAAGTCAGACCCTATAAATTCATTAAACATTCTTTCTTTGCTCTCTTCCTCTCATCTTAATCTCCTTAACCCCCTCTGTCTCACACTCCCCTCCCCATGTCCATCCATCTCTGGTAGTTTAAACATATTCCCTCGATCTTCTGCTCTAATCAGGATTCTGTGGGGATCACTTGCACGTCTCATTCCTTCACTCTGCAAATATTACATTCCCTTCTTTCTTCTCCATTCCTCCCTTTGCTCTGGCAAAAATCAATGTGTCTAAAGCAGGACAGATAACCTTGTGTTTGAAGTATTAGGAGTGAGGGGGTGGGACAGGGGAGTTGAGTGGGAGAGATGGGCAGAAGAGTGATATTGAAACCATTAAATGATATTCAGATACTTCCTCTAACTTAATTCTCTCTCTCTCTCGCTCTCTCTCTCTCTTGTGTCTATAGGACACTTGAAGGCACAACAGTGCAAAACCCCTCCAAGACAAGAGATATTTTTAATATAGAGCCAGCTCTTTGTGCTTCTCTGTCACATGTAACACTCATACTAAGTACTTTTATGCAGCAGCAATATTTGTCTTTGCGTTTATATTCATGGCTTTGTATGTTTGTCTGTGTGTCACCTTGTATCCTTGGATAAGTCCGTTCTGGGTCTCGAGGGGCGGCGCGTCCCACGTCACTTCCAAAGTGGAGGGAGACACAGCGGACACTTTGATGGACTGAGGGGCCACTGATGGAGCTGCAGCAGGAAAGATTTTTCGTTAGACTCTCACTGTGTGAGCCGGCAACTGGGTGTTAGAGTGGGAAGTAGAGAAGATATGTTCTACCCTTCCAATTAGAGTGAGCCTAAGGCAGTACCTTGTTACTCTACTGTACCACACATATGCATGAACACTCAGCTGTGTGCACCTGAGGCGAGAGAAAAGGCCATATCACCCCATTTCATCATCCCCCTCCAGCCTTTTCTGACTCCCCCTCCTGCTCTGCTTCCTTATCCTCACCTCTCACTCCCCTGCTTGTGATATGTATGGCCTACCAAACTCTACAAACACTCACACACATATACACACCACTTGAATATGAATACAGCAGTGGTCTGAAGGGGGGAGTGTGAGATTGTGAGAGAAACTGCAAAAGTGTATCAGAGCTACTATCATAATGTGCAAATCTGTTTACCTGCATTCATGAAGGCAGTTTGTGTATGTGTGTGTATCATATATATACATATATATATATATATATATATATATATATACACACACACATATATATATATATATGTGCAGTACACATATATATATATATATGTACTGCCTTGTTGCTGTTGTTGTTGTGTGTGTG
>VUQK01038716.1:5662-19558 GCA_015106715.1 Bujurquina vittata | reverse complement strand
TAGAATAAATTTTCTTTCAAATATACAGTTTTTTTTTTTTTTTCCTTTTTTTTTTTTTTTTCATCTCCTGACTTAATTTGCATTTTTCTCTTTTGCTTCCAATTCTAGTAGGGCCCACTCTGAGGCTGCTAGTAATTGGCCGGCCTTGAATAGACCTTGTGTGCGCGCGTGTGTGTGTGTGCGTGCGTGTGTGTGTATGTGATAATTCCAGCTGGCATCTGATTTCCTTGCATTGTTATCTTTGTTTCTACAGCAGCCAAGAGCCTGCTGAATAAAAAACCAGATGGTGTCAAAGTAAGTACAGTCACACTTCAGGTCTCGTTTATTGTGCACAATACTTTGATGTCATCTATTGTTTGACACACTACAGTACTGCATGTCCCACTGCACGCCACCGGGTTCGCTCTCACGTCTCCTGTGTTGTTTGAATGCTGTCAATAAAATGGATATAAATAGGAGCTTGTGTTTCCTCAGAAATATCTCTTTCCCAGTAGGTGTGACAAATGGTTTCCAATAATGATTCCCCTCTGCAGTGCATTACAGAGGAAGGAGCATCTACTAGTCATAACTAATAACAGACCATTGAATTATGATCCAACTGGGTGGGTGATGGGCCATTTTTCCACTCAGTTATCAAAGGATTCAATCCTCCACTGACACCACCAACATGTGTGTATATCCATCCATTTCCACCCTTTGCTACTAAATCAAGTGTTCAGTTTCATGCTTTTTTTTTTTAAGAGCGTTGATGAGTCAGACTTACTCTTCCCTCCCTTAGTTGTTTTCTTTCTTCACAAAATCCCAATAAAGCTCCAGTTGAGTTTTATAGCAGGACTTTTAGAATATGTGCTCTCTGATACTCTGACCGCCACCCTGATGGAGATCAGTGCTATTTTGATGATGCTGTGAGAGCCAACAGCAAAAAGTGTTTACAACAATCAATGGTTTACCCAGCATGCAAATGTAGTGGAATATCACAGAGAAGTTTAAAGAAGCCCTTAAAGATGAGGCAGCATAATTGAGAGAATCGCAGAAATCAGACAACATCAACGTTGGAGTTCTGAAGAGCTTTTTATCATCTTTTTCTCTGATTATCGAGCATCCTGACAAAACAGTTTACTTTCGCTGGGATTTCTAAACAAGCTGGACGCCAAATTACCGCCAAGCCCCATTTGCTTATCCCTTCGACCGCCGCTGTTCACAGAATCCTAAGTCTGCGCTGGGCCTGTCGGGCTTTCAGCTGGGGAAAAATGCAGGAACAGTGCAGGTTGAGCTGAGGTTGCACAGGTAGCCCAGTACGCTGTGTCTCCCAGCACAGCCATTTGCCATAAAACATGTGAGAGCTATACTCACAATATAGGTTCATTTGTAGCCGGACTGTTTTGAATGAAAAAGTACCAATCCATTTATAAAGATGCGTCGCTTCATTTTTTTTTAAAATTGTTATTATTAAAGCAAACAAATTGAACCCACCTGTACTTGCTGTTGGACTTGCAGGTTCTGCATGCACACAGTTTCTGCATTTTTCCTACAGGCCCAGCGCAGATTTATGATTTCTAATGTATGATTTTGAACAGCGGCAGTCGAAGGGCTAAGCAAATGGGCCTTTGAGGGAATTTGGCATCCAGCTTGTTTAGAAATCCCAGAGAAAGTAAACTGTTTTGTCAGGATGCTCGACAATCAGAGAAAAAGATGATTCAGCGTTGAGCTTCATTGCTATTGTTTGATTTGACATCTGCGATTCTCTGAATTCGGCTGCCTCATCTTTGAGCGCATCTCCTTTAAAGACTCGTTCATTGTTGCTCTGGTTCTGAGGTATTTTCCTTTCGAGCACAATCTGGCCTCCTTGAATGACTAATGTGTTTCTTTTGGTATTGATGAGTTCCTGCTGCTGGCAGGCTTTTCTTCCTTCTTCTGTTTTTTCCGGTCACCGTAGATGCTGTTTTTCATGCCAACTGCCTGTGTGACCTGTTTAACACTGTTACTGCTTTTATTCCTTTGACTTGTTGCAAGATGGAAATTGTTTTTGGTGTGAAAGAAAGCGCATTCACACCAACAAATTTACACAAACAGATTGCATTTGCTATATATGGATTTTAATCACCACTCCGTGGCTCCATCAGTCATCTAGTGCACGTGAATCAGTGGGTGTGTGAATTCAGGTTGTGCAGACACAGATTCAGTTTCCTTTGTCAATGCAGAAAAGGAAGACGGACAGTGCAGAACACTTGAGGGTATGTCTGAGCTTGTTGCTGCTTTTTAAGCAGACTGACACTTCCAGTAGCTGCTTGGCAGTAGAAACCAACCGCTTAAGGCTGGGGAGGCACTGCATGGCTGAGGACAGTGAAACATCATGTTTGGGGTTGATGTAGAGGGTGTTAGATTCAACGAGCCATTACTAGCCATTATGTCTGTAATTCTGTGCTAAACATTTCATTCAGGAAATGTAGGATTTAGGATGTTTGAAGCCTCAGGAGTAGACCTTCTGAAAGAAGTCATTGTGGGTACCAACTTTAAATCCAATGTGTTATTTCAGACTCAAATACGATTTTTCTGTCCCGCAGTTATTTGAGGATGCAGGTATTTGTTTCGTTGCATGTGTCAGTGTAACAGGTTTCTGCTCCTGATTGATGCGGACTTTGTGACTGGCCCCGCTTGTGTGTAACCAGGATTAAATGGTCCGTTTTCAATAGTCATACAGTGTGTCCCCAGCTAAAACCAGACTAGACCCACGCCCCATAGACGGCTCAGTGTTACAGTAGATTTCACACGCAGGCTGGTAGCAGGTCACATGGCAGCTGGCCAACAGACCCGTGTTCATGTTGACATACACACACATGCTGTCAGTCTTACACTGATTTTCATCATGGGATATGATTTGTACATGGAGTCGATGTGATCATGTATATTTCTCTGTATAATTTGTCAAAGGGTTCTTAAAGTGAGTCCCTGTGTATCTATTGAGCCACACTCGTGTAAATGGAATCCACATTCCAGGTTTGTTTCTCTCTGCACCTGAACTGTGGGGATCTCGTTCCCTCGGGTCATTATCTCTGGTCCTAATAACATTTGCTGATTGGAATTTTGATCAGAGGTGGTTTATTTGATGAGCCTGTTCAAGCTCCGAGCTAAAGCTGAAATCTTTGGTTCTCGATGAAGTCGCGCTCTGCACACGCCGACAGCAACCTCTGAGCACAATGTTCCACTTTTCCTTCGGCAGCAGCTGCTTGAAGAGTGAATGTCTAAGCCTTGTCACTTCTGCCCTGTTCCATCGACCTGCTTGTCTGTTCACTCTGTCTCTCCAGATCAACAACAAGGCCAATGTGGTCACCAGTCCAAAAGAGCCTGTCCCCACTCCTTCTCTGGTACACTGTCTGCCTGCCTTGCTGCCTGTTGTTTGCATGACTCTGTCTCTAACTGTGCATATTTCATCACATGTGGCTCGACCACACAGCTCTGTTGAACCCTGCTTTTTCCTTTTTCTTGTTATTTTTGTTTGTCAGTTTTTTGCTTATGAAACGTGACTTTAGTGGTTGTGTAACATGAGCTGTCCACACTCTTGGATTGCTTTTTTTTTCTTTTCATTGCTGTACATGGGCGACATTTTCCTTTGTTGTTGATGACGGCTGTAATGGTATTGGGGCCATTGCGAGCCAGCTGTGGGTCAGTACACCGTTGTCACAGGTTCTCAGGCTTTGGTGTGTCCCAAACTAGAGACAACAATGGTTTGTTATTGTGCTGAGACAATTAGGCTGTAAAGATGGAGGAATTCCTTGTCCATAAAGAGTGCCTCGCCGAAAATATTAATGGTATAGATGATGATTTGGTATTCTTAAAAAGCTACATTTCTGGTCCTCATAAGGGCCAGCTGCAGTTCCTATGGGGCGCAGCATGGCAGAAGATTCAGAGGATTGATGCTACTGGAAACAAAAAAAAATGCACCATACTTCGGAATTTCATGAATAATTGACCCAGAAATCCAGGCTATAATTGTATCTGAAATGCTCCGAATAAATTGCTGACGTCTCTCCTTAAGGATCTCTATCGGTGAAGCAGACAGGAGAGTTGATAAATCCAAAGAACAATTACAGACCCAGCTAGATTCCAGTATTTACAGACGTTAAGGTAACCATGTCCTTCATGAACCTCATATATACACACCAGAAAATTTGTTAGGTACACCTCTTCAACCATGGCCACAACTCAGTGCATTTAGGCATTGAGTTGGGATAAAGACAGCCTGCTGAAGTTTAAAGTGAGTATCAGAATGTGGAAGAAAGAGGATTTCAATAACTTGGTGATAAGTGCCAGACAGGCTGCTCTTATTTCAGAAACTGCTGATCTGCTAGGGCTTTCCCCACCCAGCCACCTCTGTTGGTTACAGAGAATGATCTGAAAAAAGAGAAAATTTCCAGTGGGTGGAAAGGCCTTGTTGGTACTATAGGTCAGAGTAGAATGGCCAGACTGCTTCGCACTGATAGGAAGGCAACAGTAACTCAAATAACTACTCACTGTAGCCAAGGTGTCCAGAAAAGCACCTCTGAATGCACAACGTGTGCAACCTTGAAGCAGATTGGCTAAAATAGCAGAAGACCACATCGTGCCCGCTCCTTTCAGCTAAGAACAAGAAACGGAGGCTACAGTTTGCGCAGGCTTACCAAAATTGGACCACAGAAAACGTCCTGGTCTGATTTGTCTCGATTACAGTTCAGTTCAGTTCAATTTCTGCTGCAACGCCTGGATTTGGTGTCAGAATTTGACATAAAAAGCATCAAAACATGGAGCTGTCCTGACTTGTATCAATAGTTCAGGCTGCTGGTAATAGTGTAATGGCATGGGGGGGTGCCTCTGAGCACCATTTAACCACAACAGCCTGAGTATTGCTGTTGACCTTCTCCATCCATGACGGCTGCTTCCAAAGAGCCGTATCACAAAACTCAAATTGATTTCCGGACAATGAGTTCACTGTAGGGAAATTGCACCAAATCTCAGTCCAATAGAGCACCACTGGGATGTGCTGGAACAGGAGATTTGCATTATGCATGTGCAGCTGGCAAATCTGCTGCGCCTGCATGATGCTGTCATGCTAATATGGACCAAAAGCTCTGAGGAATGTTTCCAGAACCTTCTTGAATCTGTGCTGCAAAGAATTAAGGCAGATCTGAAGGCAAATGAGGGTGAAAACAGTTACTACCAAGGTGTACCTAACAAAGTGTCTGCTGAGTATGTATATACATTATACCATACTCATGTATGTCCAAGCCTGGGCTGAGCTTTGCATTAGCATTATATACACAATGAAATTGAAGTCATCAGTTAAAGATGTGAGGGATTAATGACCAGACGCAAACTGTTTTCATTTAAAAGTAGGAGTTGATGTTCTGTAAATGTAGAGTTGATCAAATTGGAGTGGAGTAATGTGGCAGTACTGTTCTTAATGCCAGGTTGAAGTATAAAAGATTTAAATAAGCCCCCGTGTTCCTAAATGCACAGAAATGAGGCAGATATCAGTCAGACATCAGATTTCTCTCAATGCTCCATCAGTTCATCAGGTTTTTACTGCTGGAGATTCTGTCATTAGATGTCTTCCCTTACAGTTCCTTGTTTTTGTGCTGAGGTGGGAGATTTCTGATGAGATGGGGGAAGTCTGCTAATACTGTCCATGCAGAAAGTTAAAATGATTAAATTATTACTTCCAGGTCCCTTTTTTAAAAAAGAATGTGGCAGGCTTCACACATTGATAGCCATGCACTGCTACTACACTCAGCTTTTGGATAGGTCAACTGGGGATAATGTAAATCAGTCACAGCGATGATGATGTTCACTTGCAGATCTTTCAGTTTTGCCCTTGAGCTCAGCTTACGCCTATCAGCTGGGATGCATAGAGACAGAACCGTGTACAGTCACATGTACCATACGTATGCAGGGGAAATCCACCCTGAGGTTCTTGTGTCTTTGGTCTCTTTAGAGTAGCACAGTCTGGTTAGTCTATAAAGTTGAGTTTAAATAGTCAAACTCTTGCATATTTTCTTCACGTTTGCCAGGATTGGCATGTAATTTATGACTGTTTCTGTCATCGTGTTGTCAGCGCTGAGTAGAAGCTGACTGTTTGTGGTGAAAAATGTTCTTTACATGATGTTCAGGGTGTTGTCACAGCTTGTGCTGCCACATCATCTCGTGTGTGCCGTCGTGCTGCAGTATGCCGTAGCTGTAGTGATTTTATTTGTCGCAATGACTTGGTTTTCCTAAATAGCCGCTGTTAAATCCCAACTCTCCCTCCACTGTCTTTATTTCAGTCCATGTTGCTAAATGCCTGTGTGTCACTCTTTCTTACTAATTCACTTTCACTTAATGTCTCCGCCCACTTTTGGTCCTCTCAAATCAGGAGCCTCAAACCACTGTTATCCACAACCCAGCTGATGGAAACAAGGTATACAGCTGATCACACGCTGATCTGAAGCTGTAGTCGCTGCTGCTGTTGTGCACCCGTTAGACTAGAAGCTTATTGTTGCTTCTAATGATGGTGTTTGTGTGCCAGTAGTTGTTCTTAAGCAACGTCATGTATTAAAACAGGGGGACGTCTGTTAAATAATGCATGTCATCAGCTGTTGCATGCAATTACTTTACTTAACCTTCATCATTTTCGTACTATTCTGAATATTTATGCAGTTTTCATCAAGGATAATTTGTATATAATTCACAGCCTCATAATGAAATAGTGCTGGTGTTTCGAGCTTTTAAGAAGCATTGCCATTGTAACATGTTACAGTGTGTGATAAAGGAGCTGTGCATGCTGCTGGAACAGACAGGTCGTGCAGTAGCATGGATGTCAAAGCCATTCTGAGCTAAATGCTTCTCAGAGTTCACCTGTTGTGTCTGGATTTTCCGTCTGTGCAGGCGTATGGATCTACATTACTTAATATGTAGAGTCCATAAGACGGCGTTGTGTCAAAACGTGCATGCTTGTATTATTTGCTTTGTGTAGTGACAATTGTGTTGTGGTAGTTCATAGTGTAGGGTATGTTCTTGTGCATAGTGTGCTGTGTAGTCGCATACACAGAGCAGGTATAGAGATGTTCGCTTGATTATGGCTCACTTGTACCACTGTAGTATTTTTTTTAAGTTTGTCTGCTAATCAACATACAGAAAGAAAGAGGATCATTGAAGCAGTAATGTGTCATACTGTACTCAATAAAGGGATGAAAGGGCATGCTATGCTAAGGTTTATATGAAGTTTCTAAGTGCCCCCATGAGGCTGTGTTCTGTATTGTGGTGTTCTGAGCGTACGTTACAGGTAAGCTTGGATCTGACTGAGAAACTTTGGCTCTCATGGAGACCCAACATCATGTTGAATTCAAAAAGGCTTTTCACATCCTTTGTGAAACGTTATCTTAGGAAATTGATGTTTACGTCTCAAAAGTTGTATTTGCAAGCGCTGCAGCAGTCATTGCTTTATGCAAGATGAAATAACTTGTTGCTATGATTAAACTACAACCACACAAATCAACATTTGGTTCTGTGGAAAAAAATATGAGATATTTTTGTAAAAATCAATCAATCAATAAATAAAACATTGCTCTGGACTGCCCCTGAAGAACAAGTAAAATACTGACACTCATCTTTTAATGTCTCATCTGATTTTGAGATGCACAATATTGATAGACTTTCAGATACTGAGTTGTAGAGAAGACGAGAGAACAACGCTGTCATCACAGCATGTCGTTAGCATGGGCTCTGTCGAGTCTGTTGAAAACTGACTCCAAGTTGCCTTGCAACAGGTGTTCAGGTAGACGATAAACCTGCTGTAAGTGATGGCAGTGAAACTCAGATGTCTGTTTTTATGTGGGCCTGGTTATACTCAGAGGTCCTCTTCTTTGTCCTTTCACAGGAGTCCAGCGAGAGTGCCAACACTACCATCGAGGACGAGGATGTGAGAGGTAAGGAGGTTCAGAGTGACAGACAGAAGCTACAAGATAAAGCTCTTTCCTCCCTTTGTAGTTTTACATCAGTCAGAGTTGCCTTCATTTTTCTTCTGCGGCTGCTCACTTACAGTGCTGTGAAAAAGTATTTGCTGAGTTCTTCATTTTTTGCATTTATGCCGCGCTTGCATGTTGCAGATCAGCAAACAAATTCCAGTATTAGACAAAGATAACCCAAGGAAATATAAGATGCAGTTTTTATGTGATGATTTCACGTATTAACTATCTGAACTTTGTCCTGTTTAAAAAAAAAACAATGTCCCTAATTGTTAAATCAAGAGTGCACTGATGACTCATTCAGGAGGTCACAAAAGGACTCTTTCTGCTCACTAGTGAAAGCCACCAAAGCTGACCAGAAAGAACACAAAGGCTCATCTCACATTTTCCAAAAAATCTCTTGACGATATCCAAGACCTTTGGGAAAACACTAACAAGCCAAACGTGAAACTTTTTTGAAGATTTGAGTCCCGTTCAAGTCACATCCGGTTAGAAAACCTTACTCAGTATGTCATAACATAGTGGGAGTGTGATGATCTTGGAGCTGCTTTGCTACTTCAGAACCAAGAATTCCTGCTACTTTCCCTACCACATCCTGAAGGAGAATGCCTGAACATTAGTGTTGTGGCCTGAAGCTTAAACACACTCGCTGTATGTAAGGCAACAATCTGGAACACACCAGTTCAAAAAACAAGTTCAGACCATCGATTCATGCTCGAGAACCCTGAAATTCAAACAATCCTGCACAGAATGGGCCAATATCCCTTCATAGAGATGTGAAAGACTCGTTGGCACTTATTGGGGTGGCTGTAGCTCAGGAGGTTGCTCCAGTCTGCATGCCAAAGTATCCTTGTTCATGGATGTGTTCATTGGAGTGTGATTATGTGTGTGAGGACACACAGATGTAGAAAGTGCGCGTATGAATGAATGAGGCATGCTGTAAAGCGCTTTGAGTGCAGTACAAAAGCGCGGCATAAGAACCAGTCCATTTACATTTATTGTAAAAACACAACTGCGGTTCTTGCTTCCTAGAGCGCAACAACCAGTTATTATTTTTAGGGGCAATTCAATAATAATTCAAAAACTGCATTTTGTGTTCACTCAGGTTAGCATTGTCAAATATAGTTTGATCTGTAAGTGTGACAAAAATGAAACCGACTAAGTAATCAGGAAGGGGGCAAATACTTTCACAGTACAGTGTGCTAACCCTGTTTTAGTGAGTTCAGTTTCTCACTAAACTCTTTTACTACTTGTGTCTGTTGCATCAATCTTGTTGTCTTATCATCTTTTTTCCTTTCTCTTGGACCATATTGCTTCATTTTGTATGTCATAGTTGACAAAGAAACACGTTGACCTATCAGGAGACCCCGGGGTGAAAAATATCCAATGCCCCTATTGGCTGCTTTTTGTGCTATTTTGGGCACCACTTAAACCTTTTTTTATACAATATTAAAAATACATTAAAAGATGCAAATAAATGAATGTGTTGTTTTTTTCAGCAAATGGCCTTTTTTGAAACTGTATACTCCAGTTAATAATTAATCGATTACTAAATTATTTGACCATAATTTCAATCATTGACTGATCGTTATTAATCCCATTAATACAACACACTCATCACAGGGTCAACAAGGGTCTGCTTGGGGAACACCGACTGCCTGCAGGTGGCGGCTGGGGTAAAGGCAGGGCTGTTAACATGTAAATGAGCAGATTCCCACACAGTAACAGAGACTGCTGCCCCAGGCCTCTTCGTCCAGCTGGACCTTTGTCCCGTATTCTGGAGTCCAGTTACAGTAACAGAACCAAGAATATCTGTATTGTTTTTCTGCACACTGCAAAAAATTAGGTTAATGCTAAAAAAAAAGTCATCAAAATCTTCAATTCAGAATTCAGGTCTTGAGCAGTTCAGTGGGACAAGAAGAAAACGAGAGACGAGGAAAGGCCTTTGTGAGTGCAATGATGTGCGTGTGTTCTGTCTAAAGAGTGTAATTTGTGTGTGTGTTGTCAGTTCCCTACAGTAGTGACCTTTAATACAACAGATAGTTTGAGAGAAACAAGATTCAGCGTTTCCTCAATCATTCAAAACTCGTCACGTTCAAATAGTTTGCTGCATTCCTGTAAATGCATGCAATGAATGCACCTGCATAATTACACAATCCCATTGGGGGGGTGCCGATGTGCTTCACGGTCGTCTCCACCGCTCCTCATGGCCGAAGGGTCGTTATCTTTGTCTTTTCAGCAAAGCTTTGAAGTTGCATAGCTCACAATATTACTCGCTAGCAAGCTAAGGTGGAGTGTGACCTCCAGTAATTGACACATTCTGGAGCTTCTCCCAGCTGTTTTACTGTATTTTTTTATTTGTTTTTTTTTACTTCAGTGTCTTTGCATAAGAAAACAGTTCTTTTTCCATGAATGGGTGACATCAAATGAATGAATGCGGGGTGTTTGTAACCACTTTGAGCTACCGAACAAAAGGAGAAAAGACCAGCTGTGTGATTCCATCAGTGCTGCTGGACACTATTTGCTTAGAATTAAGAGTCATTGGTATGTTTCCATTCGTTCGTTGGCCTTAACAACTTTATGATTAACTGTTATAGTAACCATTTGTAGCCTTCACCCCTAATAGCAGAAGAAAGCTGACATTATTGAGATCAAACAGGAGGCTCTATGGATTACGATGTTTGCAGATGACATTGTGGTCTGTAGTGAGAGAACACAGCCGCTGGAGTGGTCTGCAGATAAAGCCAGAGAAGGTTTGGACATGTGCAGGAATCAGGACATCCAAAGGGGGGTCGTGACAGAGGAGGACGCTGTGGGGATGGAGTTAGCTGGAGGCAGCCCCTAAAGAGGAGGAGGAAAAATATGATCATTGTAGCAAACGCCCAAGTTTGAAGTAGTCTTTGTTAAACTTTGTAACAAAGAATCAAATTCTCGAAATGTGATGCTGTTGTTCTGCCACTTTCTTTGCCGAGGAGGGGGCTCCATCTCACATTACTGCTTCATCTTTCCTTCCATGAACAGTGCTCTGCTCATGGTTTGTTCTTGGCTGCTGGAAGAATGAAGAGCTTTGAACAAATTGTCATTTCCTGCATGCTTTTCATGTACACTATCTTATTTTTTTGTTTTCCTTTTCTCTGTTGCGTTCCCCTTGTCAATTCTTTTGCATCTCCATCTCATTCCATCTTCCAATTCCTCCATCTCAGCACGTTCTCCTTACCCCAGTCCCAAGATCCACCATCTGAAGTGCTTAGAGCCCTTTACTTCTCGCTGGCCTTCGTCACCCTTCCTCTTCCCCACCCCTTGCCTTCCGTGCTCTCTGTCATCATCCTCTTCTGCTTCATCCTTCTCTTCCTCCTTCTCCTCCTGCTGGTACCCTCCCAGTGTTTGGCCCAGTGGTGAGGAGTGCTGCCAGTATATCCTGTGGGCACTGGCGGCTGCCTCCATGCTCCTCTTCGTCACATCTTCTTTTTTGATCTTTTTCACTGACCATCACACCATATGTCACTGCGATCCCCATCAAACACCCACACTGGGCCCCGGGCCCCAGCGCGGGGCGCACCTTCACAGTGGTGACCCCACCGACACTCAGTGTAAGTCTGACTCGTGAATGCCTGAAGCTGAGAGTTTGATATCAGTGAAGGTGTCTACACATGTAGCAGCTGTCTGGAAGTAAATACAATGAAATCTATGAGAAAGCGTATCTTAACAGGTGAATGGATAAGGAACAAAGTGACAGATTTGACCTCCCAAACAGTACTTTGCATGTTAAAGTATTTTTCTCTAGAAAAGAGAGCTTAATTGTCTCCCACTGGAAGCCTCTGATGGTCTCAGGTGTGTGTCCCCTCAGCTCTAGTGCTTATAAACAGTTGAAACCAGCTCCAACTGGAGTCCAGCGCAGCGTATATGTGACAAATATTCTTACACAGTCATTCCTCAACCTACATCTGAACGTATCGCTGCAATGTGATAGCGCCACGCAGTGGTCAGAAGCTGTCTTGACACACCGACCCCCCCAATTTAAAGAAGTCATTAATGGATGCTTTGGCTCTACACGGGTTAGCAATCTGAGATTTTGATTCATTCTTCAGTCTCTGAAGTACAGGGTTGGGTTGAAATGTTGTGCTTGCTCATCAACTCCCACTGAGCAGAATCAGAATCTGAAGCCAAATTCACCTTTTTCAGCTGCTTCCTTTAGAGCTCACCACAGCAGAACCATCTGCCTCAAGCTCTCCCAGTCCCTACCATCCTCTTCTGGCATGTCCTACTTCAGTATTTCTTTTCCTCCTGCCTAGCAGCTCCATCATCAGTATCCTTTGTCCCTTGTATCCCTCCTGTGCACATGTCCGTAGCATGTCAGCCTCGCCTCTCTAACTTAGACCGCTCAGTCGGAGCTGTCTCTGATGTACTAGTTTCTGGTCATTCCCAGTGAAAATCTTAACATCTTCAACTGGGCCACCTCCAGCCTTTTTCTCAGTGCCACAATCTCCAAACCATAAATCATTGCGGCTCTCACTCCCATCTTGTAAACCTCATCACCCCTCCTCTCCACCCACTCCACCTTGCCTACACACTCCTCTTCACCTCTCTTATGCGCTGTCTGTTGCTTTGGATGCTTGAACCCGGGTATTTAAACTACCTCTAGTGCTTACACCTGTCTCCGTCCCATCTGCACACGTGTATTCTGCTGATTTTCATTCCTTCCACCTCTCCGGGCTCTCTTCCACCTGTTCCATACTCTCACAATGCAAACATCATAGTCCACGGACACTCCTGCCTGTCTTCCTCCATCAAACTGTCCATTACCGCTGCAAACAAGAAGGGGCTTGAACCTTGAACCTACCTGCCACTCTGACCACACACTTCACCGCTGTCTCTCTGTCCTCACATACTTCCTCACGCAGTAGCACCCTGTCATCTGCTTTTTCTAGAGCCACAAACACAGTGCAACTCCACGTGACCGTCTCTATAATTCTCAATCAGCACTTAAAGCAAGCATCACATCTGTGGTGCTCTTTCTCAGCTTAATTCCACACTGCTGCTCGCTGATCGTCACCGCTCGTCTTAGCCGAGCTTCAACAGCTCTGGTCTTTTCATCCCTCTGGAGTTGCTGCAGCTCTGGACGTCACCCTTGTCCTTGAAAACATGTGAACATGTCATTTAGCCATCTCCTGTAAGAATCTGTGAACTATAAATGCTGGAAATAATGCACAGCAAAATTCAACCCACCCCTGTGTTCTTTGAGGGTCTGTAACCAGAAAGCTTTCCTTGTATGGACAGATGACTCAAAGGCATGGATGTCATTTCACTATGAAACTGTGAGGTACCTCTGTAAGGTGAATGTGACCTAGATACTAGAGCGGTGAAGCCAGTAGTGTTAGTATTAGGTGTGGTTTGGTGTTTGATACCCATTTCCTCCTTGTAAAGTTCTCTTGAACAAGACTCTGCTTGTTGTTTCTGAGAAAAGTCTGTGCCAGATTTTAGGATTTATAAAAGGCTCATTTTGTCTCAGTGCGCAGAGGCAAGCTACCTTGGTCAGTCTTTCTGAATGGTTTTTAGTGAGACCATCTGCTTGGTCTCAACACAGATGAGCATGTTTGTCTTTTTTGGTAATGGTGTAACTTTTGGACTTTGACCTCATATTGTTGTGTATCTGTCAGTAGTACTTGCATGGAAAGCCTCATCAGTACTTCTTCTTTCCATTCATTTTTTTCCTAGCTAACCTTCTTAGCATAAAAGGTAATGTTGTCATGTAGAAGAATCCAGCTGACTACACTGTCCTACCAGCTTTTCCTCCATTCATCTCATCTCCATGTAACATTGTGGATCCCACCTTCATGCTCTCTTGCTGAAGTCCCGTTGTCTTTGTGTTCCATTTTCAACCTTTTCATTACATCAGCTTTCCAAATATCCAGATCTGAAG
>VUQK01038715.1:50844-71733 GCA_015106715.1 Bujurquina vittata | reverse complement strand
GTGGGCCAAAATTCCTCCAGAACGCTGTAAAAGCCTCATTGCAAGTTATCGCAAACGCTTGGTTGCAGTTGTTGCTGCTGAGGGTGGCCCAACCCGTTATTAGGTTTAGGGGTCACTTTTTCACACAGGGCCATGATGGTTTGGATTTTTTTTCACCTTTACTACTACACACCTTCATTTACAACTTGCATTTTGTGTTTACTTGTGTTGTCCTTGACTATTGTTTAAATTGGTTTGATGTTCCGAAACACTTAAGTGTGACAAACATGCAAAAAAACAGAAAATGAGGAAGGGGGCAAACGCTTTTTCACACCACTGTATGTAGATTTGTCTTCATTAGATTGCAGAAGATAAAGTCAGACGAGAGTTAGCCAGTGTGGCTGCATATGTGTGCTCAGCAGCACAAGAGGCTGGAATTTAAATTTCTAAAAATAAAAACCATTTGGAGAACATTTGAAGAGGTAAAAATCTTCACTACTTTACCAAAGCCCCCAATTTCTTTTTATAATTATAGAATTAATTTTAATAATTTTTTCAAAGTTCCTCCTCCAGTAATGATTTCACAATCCCGTAGTGCTGTTGTGTGACTGCTTGGAAGGGTCGCAGACCCTGGGTTAAAACCACTACTAATCAAACTTAGTTGCAGTCAAAACCAGCTTCACCTGGTGAACAGGTCCATCCTAACATGTATCAGCAGAGGAGGCAAATTAAACTGCTTGTTAAAAAATAATAAATAAACAGAAGATTTATGGTCAGTACAAGATTCACACGCAGGTATTACAAGTTGCATGATAATCAGTGGTTTCCAGAACTTTTGACACTCCTCACAGACAGAGCAGATAAGATGATAAGATTTTATTGATGGTCTCAACTGAAACGCTTGTTTATTTTTGCCGCTTCTTTTTTTGAAGTAATGAATAACTAAATACAGAATGATTGCATAAAGGTGATTTTAAAAAATCCTCTTGCATCCACTGTGTGGCAGCACTGAACAAATCTGAATGGCCAGTTGCAGCAGCGCACAGTACATACAGCATTTTAGAAAGTGCAAGATGATTCTCAGACTTCTTCTTTCTTCCTTTAGTCATCCTTGGGGAAGTTTCATCTTTTATTTTGTGACTTAATAACAGACCAGCAGTCATGATAATAAGAAAGCTGGAGGCCTGAAATGATTTGGTGCACAGCTGCTGCCCTTTTGTTCATTTTAATTCCTTCTGTGATATTCTGATTTACTTAGACTTAAAGGCAAATTTACAGCTGCCTACATCAGATTAATCCACTCATGAGCTCAGTAATCAAAGGTAAAACATAATTTAGTCAGTGCCCTACTGGGAGGATAATACCTGCTGGTGTCATTAGACGCTCTGCTCGTTTTTGGCTCCTTGACGCTATCTATATCACTGTAAGTACCTTGAGGACACACTCAGGATATAATCCCATGTTGCACAGGAATAGACCTCTGATGCAAGCACAGCCTTTGGTGCAACAGTGTTGAGACAATCAGAGAGATGCCTAGTCATGCTCGCCCTGCTGCAAAGACTCACTGCTGGTTTGCTCACACTTTTCACAAATGTACAACCTTAGTGCGTGTGTTTGTGTGTGAGGGTGTGTGTTGTTTGGCTTTCAATATGCGATGACTTGCATAAAAAGAAACTTTTGGTCCGTCCGTGGATTTTTATTGTCTTCTCCATTACTCTCTTTCTGTTTGTTTCAGGCTTCTTTTTCTTCTAACAAGGACATCTTTTCTCGGTTTGTGTACGCCACCCATCCCCCACTTCCTCTTATTTCACTTGGTGTGACTCTGAGGTTTGGGTTGTCGTGACAACAGAGGACACAGGCCCATCTCTATTCTGTTTGCAAAGTTTCTGTTGTTGCAAGCATATTGCACATTTGCTGCTGGGATAGGGGAAGAGCCTTGCACCACCATCCCCCACCCACACCTTGTCACACACATGCAGGCGTGAATGAGTTCTCAGAAATATAAATGAGATACGAAGCGCTTCCGGTTATTTATACGCAAAGTTTTAGAATTGCAAGGATGTAACATTTGACTTTTGTGGACTGTGCTGAGGAGCACTACTCTCCCTTTGCTCACACAAACCTTTAAGAGCTTCAGCATCTCTACAGTGAGCTCACTCAATCAATAAGTCTGCTTTGACTCCCTTTGATCTTTTATCATTACGTTGCTATTTCAGTCAATCGTCAGTGCTGCATCGGCAAAGAGCTGTGAGATAATTGGTGCATATCCACATAAATTATGATTGAATCAATAACTATCTGCTTCAGAGGCCCACTACTTTTAAAAGCAGGTGCCACCTCATAAAAGTATGTCCTTAAAAGGGATGAGATCACGCTTGGCAGCGGTGCAGTCGGCCAGGACTTCGATGTAGATTCTGAATTTGCATGGGTGTGTGAGTCAGTGTGTGTGTGTGTGTGTGTGTGTGTGTGTGCACTTATGTGTGTCTGTATCTGCAGATGTGCAAAGCAACACTTAAATTACACTTCCTAAGATTAGTTAAATTCAGAGGTGCTTTAAGTTGTGAAACTACATTCTTCTGATATTTTTGGAGTATGAACACACAAAAAAAATTAAATATGAATTCTAATATAATCATGTATAATGTGTGATGTGTATGAGGCAGCAGCTACAGTGTTATTCAGATTACATGTGAAGAACATGAGAAAATCTCTCTGAAAACCTGTTGAGAGAAATAAATAATTCCTAGTTTAGCTAACGGAAATGTTCACACACTATTTCAACCACTGTGTGTGTGTGTGTGTGTGTGTGTGTGTGCGCGTGTGCGTGTGTGTGTGTGTGTGAGACTGTTGGGGCTTTTCCTGTGTGAACCACGTGGCTCAGGCAGGGTTAATAAAAAGATCACGCTCACTTCTGGGTTTTCTTTCTTCTTTGGAGTCCAAATGCTGGTAAGACCCTGACGACAACTTGAAAATCTGGTGATTGGAGCTTTTAAAACACACAGTTTTAAAACACAGGACTTATTACTTCATGCCAGCATACTTTTAAGTTAAATGTCAAATGTTTTGGCTGTTTTTATTACTTTTGGTAAAGACTTGTTTGTAAGAATATATTTGAATCTGCCTTTACTTAACCCGTCACTTTTCAGCTTTCGCAGTGGAGCGACCACAAGCTACTTGATGTACAGTGTTGTCACCCATAAAGTAGAAAGCACTACTAAACTTTACTACACAGTGTAGTGTTTCCTACTTTATGGATGAGTATACTGTTTGCTGCAGAGGAACGTAAAAGAAGAAACCAGGCGCACTGTGTGAAAGTTTGAAAACCTGCTGAACCTCTCTGTTTCTTTAAACGATTCATTTTGTATTTCTTTCATTACAAGAAATGTATTGGCCAGAGTAGAAAATAATTTAATTTAAAATTTGATTAATCCAATGTAAAAATATCCTTGAAAGTTAAAAGGAATCAGGCAAGCAAAGTAAGAATTGGGACAGTTTATTTTCAGTTTTGCTTCACAGCTCTTACACTGATAACATGAGTTACAACTTTTTTCTTTTAAACCAAGAGTCTGTTTTGCTGCAAAACTCAAAAAAATTATTTTTTTAAATGTTTTTTTTTCTTTTCTAATAACTTATATGAAACGAGCAGTTATAGAAATTATATACACAGGGCATAAGGCAAAAAATGGAAATACTATATTAAACACTCGGTAGCAAAACCCTGAGAACTTTTTGTTATTAAGGCTAAAATAATCGATCCAGTCCCATCAGGTCATCTATTTAGCGAGCTTAGTTCTAGTGCTTAACCCTGTAAAGCCTGAACCATTAAATAATTTCTGACTAAATAAAAAATAAATGAATTGAATACTAATTTGCACATATGAGGTTTAATATATATTTCATATTTGCTGCATCTAGCATTTTTGTGCAATGTTTTTGTGTTTTTTGGAGGAAAAGATCGCACTGATGATGTGGAGGTCTCGAAAATTCACAAAAACTCGTGTCTGAAATACGATAAACTCGGCGTTACAGGGTTAAAGCAGAAATTGCTTTGACATAGCTGGACAAATGTATCTTTTCATAACAAAGTTTTTGATTTATAAAATATTTATTATTGTAAATGTTCTGTATTTTTTTGCATGAAAGTGTTTGTAATTATCATTGATTTTTTTTCAATAAAGGAACATTTTAACTAATACTTGAGACCTTTTCAATGTTTCAAAGTTTCAGAGTTTCAATGTGGAGCATCCACTCGGTTCTTTAGACCCTTACTTTCTGTCTAAGACGGATGCAGACAGTAGCATATAAAAATAAAAAAAATATTTATGGTTTTTGACATACAGAATATCCTTTTAGCCATATTTTACATGAAAACTGCTGGCCTCTCACTGCGTCTGGGACTTGGCTTTTGCAGCAAACAGCGAAGCGTTTTCTTCTAGTTCCACGGTAATGGCTGCAGGAAGTTTGATGGAACCAAACCTCGTCGTCCGTGAAGATCTCCCTAAAGTTGAAATGAAAGTTTAGCTTCTGTGCAGACACGAGAATGAGAACTAAAGATCAGTCACTGTGTCGTTAAGTGCAGAGATGATGCTCACATAGTAGAATCCATCTTGATCCATGTCACCTAAAACGTAGATGATGTCTCCTGAATGAAAGCCGAGTTCGGCCTGTGAGGCAAAGAAAGTCAAAGTCAGTGTGTGTAAAACACGAGATTAGGCCTTATGTTTTTAAATTTAATTTAATGTAACTTCACAGTCCTTACTTCACTGTCCATGTTGGGGGAGTTTTCCCATGGATCATAGTCAAATAATGCCACCATTCGTTGAACAACCACATTGTCAGAGATGCTGGTGACATCGCTGAGCTCCGGAGTTAAAGCCATGCCTGCAGCACAAAGAAGCAAACACCCCACTGAAGCTTTCACGCTAAAGTAGAGACTCAGCTTTGTTGTCCTATACAGGCTTGGTGCAGGCATCCTCTCTTAGCTAACTTAGTAGTGCTGACTGATTCAAAATTATGCCAGAATAACTGTTTTTCTGTTTTAATTGTTTAATTTAATTTAATTAATTACCCCAAAATTAATGTTCTGTTGGCAATTAGTGTTCTGATACCTGTGTGGTCCACGGGGAGGAATCCCTGCTGCATGAGGAGATGTTTTAGATACTCATCATCCACTGGGATCTCAGCCACCATATTACTTGGCACATAACCGGAAAGCCCGCCAGACTCACCATGATAGAATCCATCAGCATCTTTGTCTCCACTCACCTAAAATAACAATAAAATAAATGCACCAACAGTTTTATCACTTTACAAAACCCCGTATTTATATGTGTGCCTTTGTCTGTTTTTGACATGATGCAGCAGCAAACAGATTCAGAGGAAAAAGGCGGTAAATCACATCAATCAAATGAAAATGAGACAGGAAATAAAGAAAAAAAAAGCTCCTCTCTTTGAACACATTTATCTGGCTTGACTCCCACACAAACAGGAAACACTATAGGTTCTTTCAAAGAACATTTTGAACCAATGAAAAGAAGAAACACAACTCAAACACAGAGAAGCACACAGTGCATGCACTCACAATAGCTGTTACCTTGATGATCTGGCCCGGCACAAAGGGCAGCTCCTCTGCAGCTGTCTCAAGGTTTGGAGACATTGCAGCAGGGTTGTACGGGTAAAGTGCGACAAAGAGCCGGACGGTGGGTATGGACACTTGGCTCGCAGTTTCCAGCTCCCAGTCCCTGAGATCTTCTGGAGTAGCAATCCGTATTTCATCTGGGTATATCAAAACATCCAGCTCGAGCCTCGTCTCCATTTACAGCAGAGTGAGCGCTCGACTGTCCACCTGGCAGACAGATGGCCACTGTGGACAGTAGTCCTCTCCTCACCCTCAACTTAATGTAAGGCAACTAAGCTAAGCAGGAGGAAAAGTAATCCTCTTTGAAGCAAGCAGATAGATTCATTAGTTCAGCACTGCCAAACTGCACTGTATGCAAAGTAATGGGAGCAACGATTAAGAGATGCGATGATTTTAGTTTTAATGCAATAATCTGAAAAGCAAACAAACAAGAAAAGATACACAGATAATTTGAATTGTGCCTCAGTTAATAATATTTCTTTAATGCGGATTTTTGCATTGGTTTTGCTCACGCAGGCCTCACTCTGTTGGTGGGCACTGAGGTGCATGTGGATTTTCTCTGGTTTTCTTCCAGTGTGAGTGTGAACAGGTAAATGTTGCTGGTAGTGTATAGTGTATATATGGTTCTGCTTCGTATACATGGCTCTGCTTCCTTAAACTGTCGCGCCTTGCTCAAGTTAAGGAAGTAGACTTGTTTTCTTTTTCCTTCTTATTGCCCCTCCTCCTCCTAACATGACCCAGTTTTACATCACCGAAAGTCGACGCTTCCTGTCTTCACCTGTGGCCAAGTCAGCAGGTGATAATCTCCTCCTGCGGAGGAAAGATTTAACAATCATCTGCGTCTTAGTTGGAAAATAGTAAGGAGGAAACTGAAGGCCCATCTGAGCCATTGTTGTTGTTTATTCTTCCGATCATTAACTGCTGCTTTCAGCTTTGAATAACTGAAAAATGCATTTGAGGAAGTTGAGGTTGAGCAGCTTCAGGTGTTCTTGATTTTATTCAGTTAATTCAGTTAATTTTGCTCTTTGCGTGTGTGTGTGTAGGTGTGTGTGTGTGTGTGTGTGTGTGTGTTGTACACTTTGTGAAATCTTTCTTCTGTGAACACTGAATTATGATGGTAAGGCTGCAGCAGTAGCTCTTTACACATTAACTGCCACTATTCCTTATTTTAGCTTACTCAACCCTCGCCTTCCCATTTTAAAAAATTGATTTTTTTATTTTGCCTTTATTTTGACAGGACACCATAGAAAGTAAACAGGAATCAGGAGTTGGCAACCTTTACTAACAAAAGAAGCATTCTGAAGCAATTTTTGATGTGAAAAATCTGAAAAATGAAGCTGCAGGTTTGTATGGAAGCTTGTTTACACCAGTGAACAAAAAATGCCATCCATAATTTAGTTTCAAGTTAAGTCAAGGTTTTGTGCACTTTAAATCATGTAGTGACAGAATCAGTGAGCTACCAATGTGCAGCAAACATGAGCGAATTGGCGCCAGATTCTTCATCTTTGAATGCCGTATAGAGAATGATCACAGCGTGAAAGGAGCTTCCGGCTAACAAGGAAAAGACGCACCTTCACAGAGATTCCTGACTGGCAGAGCTCACTCAAAATGTCAGCATATTAACTCAAAGTGTCAAGTTATTTTCTCCAAAAATTTGACTTATTAACTTTAAATTTTGAATTGCTTAACTTGAGAATTTGAGTTAAGGATGGCATTTTTTTTTTCTTTCAGTGGTGGAAACAAACTCCCATACTGTAGGTTTGGCACAGCCTGTTCAGTATAAAGTGGCATGGTGGCATTAGTTTAAGGCTTAAATAGTTCAAACTTTTACCACATTTCACTGCTCTGTAAAGGGCTATTTATGATTAGTTGGGTTATTTTTTGGACTTGGTTTCAATTATTTTGCATTTTACTGACATTTCTTTAAGTTTTTTCGTTTTATAACTATAAATCTGATTTAAAATATCTATTAGGATGTATAGGTCAACTTTGATGTAGCTATAAACTGCAGTCTTGACTGCGTCTGTGCAAATAATAAATAAATAAATAAATATAGGCAGCCTAACATTCGGCCAGTTTTAGTTTAATTTTGATCAAAGTTTATGTTTAGCATAACAACAATATCCAATATTCAATACAAATAAAAATGTAAAGAAAAAAATTGTTACTTTCCGATTTTATCAGGTTTCAGGAGTTAGTTCTGGTTTCAAAGAAGCAGCAAAATGAAATCATTCTTACTCAGATCCTTTCATTTTCACTTTTGCCCAGAAGAGGGAGCTGTTGCATGTTGCTGGTCTAATGAAGACCACAGGAACCAGGGGAAAGTAACACATTTATGTTTGGTGTTAAAGTTTTAGAAAAATATTGATTTGTAAACACATAAAAAGATACATGATATAAAACGCTTGTCCTAGTAAATGTTTATCACTTTAAAATGTACTTAAATGTGCTTAAAGCATTAGAATCACTACTGAGATTTGACCTTACATTAAATATTTAGTTTTTCTTGCCATCATTGTTCAACAGTATGGAGTTGATTAAAGAATAATTAATTATTAGTGTAATTAAAATATAAGCTTTTATTTGGGGTTCATCTATGTAAACATCCATTTCCAGACGAGTCAGTGCCGGCAGATAACCCAGGGTTGACATGAGCAGGGCGTTTGATTCAAGGAGCGAAAATTGTCTTTTAAAGTTTGATTTTTACTCATTAACTAATGTGAATGAGGGTTTCTTGTTTATGTAAAATATCCAGGCCGTTTTGGATGTTCTATTTTGTTTTGGCACTGCACTTTGTCAGATGTTTTTCTGCAGGATTGCACTCAAAAATGAAGTTAAATGGAATTCCTTATCTTGTAATCATGAGTCAGTATCTTATAACTATAAAAAAGAGACTCCCAAAGCAGGTGGCGTGGTGAGCCGGGGCTAGTACTGTCAGAGCAAGAAGCTTCTTAGTTTGAACCTGCCCCTCGGCTGAGGCCTACCTGTGCGTTTGCCTGTGTCACAGACCAAAGACACACTTGTTAGGTTAATGACTGAGGTTCAGAGACTCAAATGTGAGTATGAATGAAGCCCGTCTCTCTGCCCTGTGGTGGAGTGGCAACCTATCCAGGGTGTTCCCCGCCTCTTTCCCTGTGAGTGCTGGAAGAGGCTCCAGGACCCACTTCACCCTAGGCTGGAATAGTAATTAAGAAAATGCATGGATGGAGGTTATAAAGGCCTGAGCTTGACCTTTAGCTCGCTCACTGACCTCCTGCTTTGGTAGCTTTTGATTCAAGTTTCAGATGAAGAATTGTTTCTTGTTACATTCCCCTGGGCCTAAGAATTTCATTGTGAATGAGTGATGTGCCATTGTTACCTGTATAGGACAAAAATGGACTAAAATAAATGAAACTAAACTAATTCTGCAAATTTGTTTCTACTGTTATCAGCTTTCTGTTTTCTGCACTACCAGCTAACCCAGGGCTAATCTCCCTCTATAAAAGTGCAGGTTAATTGAAGTTGAAAGATTGCAACAGCATCTCGAGAGAAGAATGTGCAAAAGATTGTGTAAAGATTCTACAACCTTACAACTGGTTTGTAGCCAAGCAGAAACTTCCAGAGCTGAAAAATGAAGCGAACACTTAAGTCCAAAAAACTGGAGTTCCTCTAGGGGCCACCCGAGGCTGGCAAAAAACAAGTCCGTTCCCACAGACTGAACAGCAAAGCATTTTTACAGTGGACAGTTTCCCTTTTTCATAACAACTGTGCCATGGGTGATTTTTTTTTAATTATTTCATTTGGATTTTGGGGTGAATTAAAATTAAGAGTTTGTCTGGACTCTTCTCCAGTTGGCACTGATTACTTTATATGTATGGCTTTCTATTGCATTATATTAAAAAAAAAACCCGGACCCAAAGAGAAGAAAACAGTCTAAAGGCAAATCACTGCTACAGTTTCAAAATCATCTAAATTAATAAATGTCAGCTACAACAATAGCACAGCAGCCAACATTAATTTTTACCATAATGGCCAGATGAGTCCAACATGAGGGCATCGTAAAGGGCATTTCTTGTTTTTCATTGAAGAGCGCTTCACCTTGTTCGAGAGCACTCATCGTGGCAGCATGTTCTCTCACACGTGACAGCACCCTAATTGTGCTTTTTCTTCACTGAGATGGCACCCACTTCTGCACTTGGACATGTTAGGCACATTAAATTGCACCTTTTCCACCTCTTCTTCATAGCTCGCCTTAGTTACAACAGCAGGTCATCCAGCACTGCATTACATCTCCTTTATTTAAAGGAACGTTATCATGTTGTTTTGTATGTGGGGGTAGTTACTGTCCATATTAAACCACTTTAGGGGAGCTCATGAGGGCATGTCATCATCATTTAAACAAAAATATGTGGGGGTAGTTACTGTCCATATTAAACCACTTTAGGGGAGCTCATGAGGGCATGTCATCATCATTTAAACAAAAATACAATGGCCAGTGGAGAACTTTGTATGTTTTCTTCCTCATGCGCTCACTTTGCAGCGCTTTTAAATCATGTTTGAGTTATACCTTTGACAGCACATTAAAGGTATTTTTTCTCCTTAGGGGAAGAGGTGGGCTTTGGTTGGCGATGGGCACCCTGATTGGTCTGTGGCTATGCAGCCTCATACACAAGAAAGTGTGACATATTCTGACACTTTTCTATCAGAACCTGCATGAACTTTTTTGGCAATTTGAGCTACAGTAGCTTGTCTGTTGGATCAGACCACACAGTTCAGCCTTGGCTTCAATGAGCCTTGGCCACCCATGAGTCTGTCACTGGATCACCACTGTTCCCTCATTGGACCACTATTGATAGATACTGACCACCGCAGATGAGAGCTGCAGTTTTATTAATCAGTTTCAGCTGCTTCAGGTGCACTAAAAGGGCAATAATGAGACAACCCCTAAAACGGGAATGGTTTTACAGGTGGAGGCCACTGACATTCCCCCCTCCTCATCTTTTCTGATGGCTTTATTCACTAGTTTTGCATTTGGTTATGATCAGAGTCACTACTGGTAGCAACATATGTTTGTTTTAAATTTAAAAAATAGCCTTCCATTCAACAGGCAGAGAAATCACACTCCCACAGACGGACCCGTCAGTCAAGTTGTTAGCCGATGAGCATGTTCCGGATAATCCACCCTCTGATGCTCAGAATGACCAAAATTTTCAAAATGGACTTAATGTTTTACTTATTGTGACCTGAAACAAGTGATTGTGGCCATAAAGTCATAAGGAAAATGTTTACTGAAGTCGATGCAGGGGGCTGTTTTTCCATAGACTTGTACAGGACTGGAACCAAAGCTACTGCACCCCTGTGGCCTTTTAAAAGAACGCACGCTTCACTTTTCAGTCCCAGAAGCTACGCCCATCATTTACACTGTGTACCTCAAGATGCAAGATACAGCTGCACTCCACCCTCTCATCTGAATATGGCTGCTAAAAAACAGTGGGTGATGTCACCATTTTACGTCCATCTTTTATACAGTCTATGGTTTGAATGGGCCTTATTTTTTTTTCTGCTCCGCTGGGGACCCCATTTCCCACAATTCCTTTCTAGCTCACCCCTGCTCCCATCAGGCCTGGCCCTCTGCTTCCCATGTATGGAGTGTTACATCATTGGCACAGACACCCACCTTTACCAGTGATGACGCAGCCCGGGGAGAGTGTGTGTGAGGAGGAGGGAGAAGGAGGAGGAAAGGCAGGGAGGGAGGGAGCGAGGAGAGGGTGTCCCGTCTGCACGGAGCTCAGACAGACAGCAGGGAACAGCTGCAGCATTAGGTCCGCGTACGATTTCACTGCATTGCGATTTCAAATTTCAGTCATTTCACACCAAAAAAACTTAAAGTAGAGCAGCTCGACAAAGCAACCAAATATCAGCTAAAAATGGTTGATCGCGAACAGCTGGTGCAGAAAGCCAGGCTGGCTGAACAGGCTGAGAGGTATGATGATATGGCAGCTGCTATGAAATCGGTAAGTTCATTTAAAATAATAATAATAATGCTCATGAACAGAGAGGTGATAATTATGGCTTGGTTACGCGTGAATATCGGTGTAACGCTGCTGCGCGTCGCCCTGAAATCTCGACAGCTGTAAATCTGCGGTTACAACTGGCTCCATATTACTGCACTACAACCACGAGTCATTGCAAAATAATATCCAGTGTGTTTATTGTCCTGTCGGCAGTTCACCGACAGCTCAGAGCCTTTTTTTCTGAGTGCAGTCCAAATCGGCTGCTCCTTGGGCGGTGCCTTTCCATCGGCCGTGCCGCTCAATGAGGGCGCATTACCATGAAATGCATGCAGGCCCGAGCTTTCACTCTCAGGCTAATGAGACTTGAACCATATGACGGCTCTGCTGTTACATGTGCTCATAGATCTTTCCTTCCCGTCTTTTAACACCACACCTCCCCTTCCTCCATTATGCTGACTTTATAAGAGCTTCTGCTTCTGGGAGCCATGTGAGGTTGCTCGGAAAAAGCCTATCAACTGCTGTTGCCCCCCCCTCCCTCCTCCTCTTCCTCCTCTTCACCTCCTCCGTCGCCTCTTCTTCTCTCCCTTTGTCATATAAATTAAAATAATAAGAAGGATGATGAAAACTGCTCAGTTTAATATTTCTACACGAGGCTCGGAGGCTTAATTGGAGCGTGATTGCTTTTTTTTTTGGGGGGGGACTCCAATAAATAAATAAATAAATAAAATAAACGCTCTCCTCCAAACAAACGTAGGAGGCAGCAGAATCTCTCTAGAATATTCTTTGTCATATTGCAGTGAGTCATTATGGTCAGATTTGATTCCAAACATTTCCTTCCTCTGTAAAAAAACAACTTTATTTCTCATATATCACCTTTTGTCTCAGTCATGCCCTTTGTGTGAGAGGGCTGATCTCTGGCAGCATTTTAATGTTATTTTGGGTTAACAACCCTGATAAATGGCCTAATATTTGATGTGAAGAGGATGACATGGCTGGTCTGCCTCGCTGTAGCTTCCTCGGCTCTTATTGGACGGTGCTGAGGACAGAGCCTTTGTCTGCTCTTCCCTTTTCTTGTCTTTTTTTTTTTTTTGGTCTCTCTGGCCCCTTAAGAAATTCTGAGAAATGGATTTAGTAGCAGGTTTTAAAAAAAACCCAAAAACTGCTGTGTCACACCAGCTCATACTGGAACCAGCAGCATCCCGGGAGTCCAAGCACAGTGTGCATGAGCTCACACTCAGATTAAAATCATCCTACACGCTTTAAAATCAGGAGCATTTTGTGAGATGGGGTGAGCCCCCTGCGGCGTGCTTGTCATCAAGGGTTTCTGGTTGCAGGAGGTGGGATGATGTGTGTGCAGGGGAGGGATTCCTTTCCCTTTAAACTATCTGCCATGTCAGTGCGGTCCAAACTGGGCCCTTTTGCAGAGGTGTGTACTCTCACGCTCTAATCGAAGGGAATCCCTCGCCATTGCAGCCAGGAGATGACAAATGATAGGCTGTCGCCTCTGTGTTCCTCCTCAGGCAGAAATGTGAATAATTACAAGATATGCCCTTCAAAGGTTCCCAGAACCGATGCTGATCGCCAGCCCCAAAACCGAAAGAGATACATGCCTGTGATCAAGGACCATTTGCTCATTTGATCTCACAAAATGTTTTGCCTAAGAATAAATTTAAATGACTGACTGATCTTGGTGGTTCTTGACTTGTTTTACGATCACGTGTTCAGCAATGAGGTATTTGTTTCATTTTTCTACATAGTATAACTGCAGTCTAGTTGGCACAGTTGGAAGCATCGCAGTCCTTGGAGCAGTGACCTATTTCTTTTTAAAACAAAAAAAACTACGGTTGAGTTCTTGATCGGCCTCGTTTTTGACTGTGTCATGTGTTTGTAACCTGCAGTCAGACGGTATCACTGGCTTTGTGTGACCAGTGCGTCCCACAGAGCCCGGCTCTCCGTCCACTCGCTGTGACATCAGCGCGCCTGCGCCATGTTCATGCTCCACTGCCTGAGCAGAGAGTGTCAGAACTGCTTGAGAAATGATTGCAGCTCACAGAGAAGCTTTTTGGATCAAGAAACATTGTTTTAAGCCTTTTCTTCTCTTATGATAAAAGGTTTGGATAAACCTAAACACGTTTCATACCAATTATTGATCTGCACGAGGCCATGTTCCAGCACAAACTGCATTTCCAATCGAATAGCTCTGAGTTATGTAACGCTCCGTCCCTCTTGACGACTGCCCAGCTAGCATTCGGATCCATCAAAATCTAAATTTAACAGCCTAACTCGGAGTGATGTCACCATGTGGCGTTTTAGACAGGTAAAAAGGTCAGTTTCAGTCAGGGAGAAGGTCACTGGGACACGTGAACCGCCTGTGCGGTGATGGTTTTCATTTACAGTGCAGCTGCCCCCGAGTGCTCGTGGGAACATTTTAGCCATCTCCAGTCCTCCTTTCCTCTTCCAACCCCCCACTGCCGCCAACTAGCTTCAATATCATTTCTCACTAACTAGCATTAGCTGTCCACGTGGCAGCTGGAGCTACTGGTGCACTAAATTAATGGATTGCCATGGAAACTGGGAATTGCACATGACATGTGAAATATTGCTCATCTCCTTTGCCGTGGATGTCCCTGTTAGCCCAGGTTTTTTCGTGCAAAAGAAGCTTGTGATAATTAATTCCCCCAAATAACGACTGTTTGTTTTTATCATTGATTGATTGATTTTTAAGTGTAATTTTATGGGATTTTATTCCTTTACTACAAATTGTGAGAAATGGCAAAAAACAAAGGATGCAACAGTTGGTGGTTGTTTTAAATTTGTTTAATTTTTTCCCAGTTCATTATGAATCAAACCAAAGAAAAGTACAAAAATCACAAAATCATCGTCACTGTCATTTCTTATCGTATCTTATTGCTGATTTCTTGTGCATTGTTTCCTGGATGATATATTCTTGTTTGAACTTTTTTACACAGTGCAAATGTAGGTTGGTGCTGTTATTAAACGGTCCATCTGCTGCTTCTTCTTGTTCTTCCAGGTAACAGAGTTGAACGAAGCCCTGTCCAATGAGGAGAGGAACCTGCTGTCTGTGGCCTACAAGAACGTGGTGGGCGCCCGCCGCTCTTCCTGGAGGGTGATCTCCAGCATTGAGCAGAAGACCTCGGCTGATGGCAACGAGAAAAAGATTGAGATGGTGAGGGCCTACCGGGAGAAAATTGAGAAAGAGCTGGAGGCCGTGTGCCAGGACGTGCTTAACCTCCTGGACAACTTCCTGATCAAGAACTGCAGCGACACGCAGCACGAGAGCAAAGTGTTCTACCTGAAGATGAAGGGCGACTACTACCGGTACCTGGCTGAGGTGGCCACGGGGGAGAAGAGGGCCACCGTGGTTGAGTCATCGGAGAAGGCCTACAACGAGGCTCATGAGATCAGCAAGGAGCACATGCAGCCCACCCACCCCATCCGTCTGGGCTTAGCTCTCAACTACTCTGTGTTTTACTACGAGATCCAGAACGCCCCCGAGCAGGCCTGTCATCTGGCCAAGACCGCCTTCGACGACGCCATCGCCGAGCTCGACACCCTCAACGAGGACTCCTACAAAGACTCCACTCTCATCATGCAGCTGCTCCGAGACAACTTGACACTGTGGACAAGTGACCAGCAGGATGACGAGGGAGGGGAGGGCAACAATTAAAAAGAAACCGCACTTCGAAAAAAAAAATATGAAGGGCCGGTGGACTTTGGCAGCCGCTTTTGCCGATGATACTACCGCAGCAGCAGTTCTTTATTTTTCCATGTGTTAAAAGAAAAGAATCAAAAGAGAGGTGAGAGTGGAGGTTAAATCTTAGTTTAAATATATATAGAAATATATATACAGTTGAAAGGGGCCTCCGTCTTCTTGATTTTCTCTTTGACATTTGCCAAAACCACTGATGTGTCAGTCAATCAGCCTGAAGTGGTTGTTGTTGGATTGAAATGGCAGCCTCACACTGGCGTAGGAACTGAACTTGTTCTGTCAAGATAAGCTGCTTAGTTAGGTTTTTGCGTGATAGAGATGCATTTGAGTCACTTGAGAGAGAAAATGCTTGAATGGGAATGCCTCACAAAACTAGTTTGCATCGGTTCCAGTAGTAGTCTGCGGAAGAGCGAGAGCCCCGAAAGCCATTGATGTTAAACACACACACTAGCAAACAAAGAGAAAGTTTTAAACCAGGCAAGTCCCCCCCTAAAAGATATTTAGAGGTGAAATTACATGGGAGTGAAAAAAAAAAAAGAGAATTGGCTACTTAAATTTAATTCTCCTCGTTCTATTAGTCTGTTTAGTCGCTGGAACCATCGATTCTTTTGGAGGTGAAGATTACTAAAAGGCAGAGACTTAACGATATAAAACGAAAAAAATTAAAAAAGACAAAAAAATATAAAATAAAAGCAGCTTCAGAGTTTGTGGTTTACTTCTGTGTTTGTTTTATTAAATGCACTTGCCTACTATACTGTTTCTTCAGTGTAAGATGATGACAACAATAATATCGATTATTCAATATTGTGCATGCTGGTGATGTATTTATATACAGTAGCTTGACTTTATTAACTTATACTGTGGGTGTTAAGTATTCATATGATTGAGAAAAACAGGCTTTGTCTGATGTTGATTTCTAATTTATTTCATTTTGTTACCGTTTTTGATTTGCTAAACCAAAATGCTGATCGTAAAAATTGACCTGTAATGGGCGTTGCTATAGTGACATGCAATATGTGTATTTTAATTTGTTAATGAAGGGGAAAAAAAGGAAGATAAAAACCCGAATCACATGATCTTATCAACTGGTGTTTGTCACATTGAAGTATGATTATGATATATTTTGTTCTTCGAACAGTATTTAAGTACTTTTTTCTGTCATGCTATCCAGTTTTAATAATGGTGACGTTTCCGAGCTCAATGTTTCCGTTATGAATTCACAGACATGGACCATATTTTATTTCTGACAGTATACATTTTATTTTTGTTTCTTTGTTTTTATACTTTTTAGCTGTTCCTGAGTGACAAAATATCTTGAATGTGAGTCATTATGTAGCAGTTGCACAAGAATCGAAATAATAGCTATGATAATAAAAAAAAAATGACTAAATTATACATGCACCATTTCCGTGGTGGTCTAGTGTATTGTTGTATCGTCACCCATAAGTAAATTTGTTCTTAAGGAAAACCATTTCATAGAAAAACTGTTTTTTTACTATTGTTTTGTGCCCTGAGTGCAGTACCGGCTTCTTTTTGTGTGTGCCTGTATTATTTAAGATGCCTCATTTGCACGTTGACCTTTAATGGGGGAAAGAGGGGAAAAAAAAGGATTTATCCGCTAGTATTTTACTTTCCAGCGAGCATGTGTGCAAGATAATATTTTCCCTTTGGTGGTTTCTCATTTTCACATGTTTCTGCTGTCTGCACAGCACATAGATATGAATAATCATCACCAACAGTCACAGGGAGAGCACAGTCACTGCGCTAGAGTTGGTTATTGATTAGCTGCTGCACGTCTTCAGAACAAACTTTAAATAAACAACTTAGAAGCTGCTTAAGAGGACAGAAAGCTGCTGAATGGGTTTACAGTGATAATGCTGCTAGTTCTTTAGAGTATTAATATATTCACACATATTGCAGTTTATTTTTTTTCCTAATGGATGGCAGGTTTGGGGACTTTTTATTTCCGATGTGAGGGCTTGAGAGAGAAACCTAAAGCCTTAAGTTCGGTCGTACAACCTTGTTCGTGTATGCCAGTTATGTCACCATCATGAGTCAGCCTCCACGAGCTCACACTTTATGTCACAGCTGCTTTGATTTATTTTTAACGCAGTTTAAAGTTGACGACGCCGAGAGGCTCGCCGCTCGAAAAGCATGAAATCCCAATCTGCACGACTGCTCACGCATCTCACTAATATTAAATTGCAGTTGAGTCGTTTGCTTTAACTTTCAATTTGTCCGTGGAAACAAGTGGAAAGGGAAAAACCCCATGTCGTGAGACCTTCACTCATTGCCAATAATGCATACATTGTGTTCCTTTTTAATTTGTTTGATTTTCTCAGTGGTTTACGTTTTTCTTTTGAAGTTTTAATTATTTTTAGCTGTCGATCTTTGTTTTTTGGAATTGAAAACATGCAGGCCTGAAGTAAAAATTTAAACAAAAAAATTACAATTACAAATTTGGTTTAATTAAAAAAAAAAGAGCTGACCTACTGGAAATTAGAGTTGGGGGTCAGGGTGGTTGATAACTGAAAACAGTACAAACTGTATGCTCTGAGAAATTTTTGGTTGCCATCTGTTGCCCATTAAAGTTATTTGTTTATCAGTATTTTCTATATTTTTATTTCTGTCTGTTGCACTCATGCCAAAAAAAACCCACCACAGCTCATTTCTTTTCATTCTGTTACTCAACATTTCTGCCCACACATTGATACAGGAAGTCAGTTTGACCTTATGTGACCTTTTGTGGGTCACATAACTGCTGTGTGCGTGGTATGTGCGAGTGTTTGCATGCATATCTGGGTGAGTATGCCTGTACTGTATGTACCTGTGCCGTTCCATGTGCTGGACTTATGAGATGGAGTCTGTATTAGCTGCAGTGCAGAGATGCTTCCAGCGCACACAGCTTACTGCAGTATGTCTTGGATGAGGCTCTTTTTCAGGCCGCTTTGCTGATCATTAACTAAATTAGGGCATAGATCAAAGGATATTTCTTGAAAAGACAACAGGTTTTATGACCACAGCAGAGCAATAAAACAAAATCCTGCATCTCATGCTGGACAATAGTGAGAATCCCCATCTCTGTGGCTTATAAAGTTACCCGCCTGTTGTATTTTTGACACACAAAGGCTGACTTTATCTGACTAATTATGCATATCTGGGTGTTTCAAACTGAGAGTCGACCCTTACGCTGATTAATGTCGCTGATAAAGCTGCTGGCTCGCCCACCCTCAGACTGCAGCCTCTCGCTGCAGCTTGCTGCACTGAACCTTTCATGAGATGAAATTCTCTGCTTTGAAAGGTCCTCCTCACCAGCCAATAGCTGACAGGCTTACTCTCTGCAGCCACCAATCCCATTCTTGTTGCTAGGGCTATAATAAGTATCCCACTATCAGCCCAGCACCTATTGCATCCTGTAAAAAATGAAAGCTCAGAGCGCACAGGAGGCATTAGGATTCAGCACCAACCTATCTTCAAGCTGGTGCTTCGATGCACTGCCACACTTTCAGGGACACTGGCGTCATGGTTGTTGGTAAATGCTGCTGACACTATACATCCCAAAACACTCTGGAGCCTTCTGATGGACACGTAATTGTCTCTCCAGCAACTACAAATTCAATTTAATACCTTTCATGGCCAATTCTTTCAAATCTGATTAAAACTGAATTGTTATTTATCATAGAATAGCATAATTCACACTATTTACACATATATAAATCTGTGTATTTCATAAATGAGGCTATAAAGGCCATACTTACAGGAAACAGAAATCTGTGTAGCTGTGCTTACCATCCACATTTACAATAACTGCCCTGTCATTACAGGAAGCATCATTTTCCTGAGGGGAGGCCGAGATGACGATGCAGTTAGGTATCATCGAGACATAGTTATGCCATCAAGATGCCTTTTAAATCACTGTCTCGTTATCATCAGTGGACGGCCATAATTAGATATCTTGAGAAGCTCCCGGTGATATAAAAATTTGATATTTTTGCTGATGGTTTAAAAATAAACTCTGGAAGTCAGGCTTGTGGTGAAGATGACAGAGGCAGGTTATTTTTGTCCTCTTTGAATTTCATGTTTGTAGAGAAATAGTTGCGTACACATTCCTGCACTTTTTAGATTACATGTGTGACATGTAAGGGAAATAAAAGTACACACACTGATTTTTTATTTTTTTTTAAGAAATATCCTTATTTGCTGAGATTTAGATAAGGACACTGGTACCACTCTCAAGCAAATGAACAGTCACACAGTGAAACAATTGGACTAGCTCTATCTTAAAATAACACAGCATCTCCACGACTTTGGTTATTAGTAGTACATTTTCATGCTACGGTAGTGTTTGGCCTGTTTGTGCTGTTAGCCATGAAAGTAAAACAATACCGCGCTTTAATAAGGCGTTATAGGCGCATAAATGCTAAAGGCAGGTCATTTTAGCCCGTTGCTAGGAGGTTGCCAGGCAATCCCATGGCGTCATAATATATCATGCATAATTTTATCGTTGTGGATGTAACTTGGATGTTACTGTCATGAAATAAAAACACTTCTTTTATAGGATGTTGTAGGTGCATTAATGCTAAAAAAAAAAGTAATTTTTAGCCGGTTGCTAGGAGGGTGCTACACAATATGATGACATCACGATATCTGATATAAATAAGAACCTTCAGGGGCCTAAGATTTACCTGTGTGTCAAGTTTGATTACTTAACTCCAGATTGTGAGTTGGTGACAAAGAAACACACACACAGACAGACAGAGATTTGGTGTATTATAGTAAGATTGCTCGATGGAAACAATAATAAAAGTTTTTTATACTTAAGGAAGGAAACTCTGACAAATGGCAGTTCTTGAAGCTGCTGCTTGAGGCTGGCGTTAAAAGTAAGTCAGTCCCCAAAGACGCCCATGTTAAAATCACCAACTAACCAGCATTAAAATCAAGTCCACAGCCGCGTTTTACCTCTTGTATTTGGATATTATTAAGGCTTAAAGTTCGAGGCGTGGCCACTTTGATCGATCTTTGTGCTGACACATGCTGCTGCAGCCAGTCACTGATTGCTAATCTTTGCGCTGCTAATTTCAACAGAACCCCAAAAGTCTGCAAACGTTTGAAGCTGTTTTTAATCAAGTTTGACTGGCAATCCGGGTGTTTATATTAAAGTTGATTTAGAAAATACCTCCCTAAACAGGTGAACTAATTCAGCAAGTATTGTGCTGGGTCGGAAATCCGAATCTGAGATGTTAAACATAGTCCAAAAATATGTCTGCTAATCATGTGCGCTGTCTCTCTGTGTATGGCTGCTTGCAGATGTTAGGATCACAGAGTTACTGTATTAACACTGTATTATCTGAGTCCTCATACTGTATCTGTCAGTCAGTGACTTTAGTCAAAAGGTCATCACAAGGTCTCAGCTTGCTTGCAGTCTATTGATTTCCTTTAACTCCACACTGAGTGCAGCTTTTTCTGCCTTCAACATATTCCTGCAGTTACAGGCAGTTAACCTCCTGTAGTCCACGTTCTCCACTCATTGTTGGCCCATTCATCATCAG
>VUQK01038715.1:34683-50824 GCA_015106715.1 Bujurquina vittata | reverse complement strand
TTACAGGCAGTTAACCTCCTGTAGTCCACGTTCTCCACTATATATACTTGTTGGCCCATTCATCATCAGCCAACCCCGACGGCTTTCATGGCTCATCTGAGGGATGTGGGACAAAAGTGGCAGCTCTGTGAACCGGCAGCAGCATGCTAACAAACAGCCCGACACGCATGTAATTAAACCTCAAGATGTTCCCTAAGAGAAGAGGGAAAAGACCAAGACTTATGTGAGACTGAAGGAACTGAAACCTTTGAACCCGTGACCAATAAACAAAACCCTTGATTAAAACTGAGCTGAATCACTCTCCTCTGGCACCAACGCCAACCACAGTGAGAATATATTTCTGAGCAGCTCACTGCGCCGACATGTCAGATTTTGAAAAGTTTATGATCCGACTCGGCGTGATCTGCATCTCAAAAGATGCAAAGAAGATAATAGCTGTACAGCTCCTGAAATACCAATCCATTAAAGGTAGCAAAGAAGGGAGGAAAGAGAGATAGAGAGAAAGAGGCGACTGATGTAGAAGCAGAGAACAGAGACCGATCTATAAATAGGCCTCACTGCAGCCTGTGAATAGACAGTGAGTAGACCAGAGACATCAATGTGACAGCCCCTCCACTGTAGAGACTATCCGCCTCTGTTTGAGTGGTAAGAGTTCATATCTGTGGTTAAAAGCGGCTGATTCATCAGTTTTACCACCAACTGAGCAAACACAAAAATGGCTTGGAAATAACACAGATTATACAAACGCTCGACTCTGATCTGTTTTCTCGCAGTTCATTCCACTGTGTTATCATATTTTCTAGCATCATTAAGTTATGATAAGACACAGAAGGCTGCACACTCTTTTGGGCACAGAGACAGCTGTTATGCATGGCTGCTGCAAAATGAATTATTCAGGCCAACATTTAGATTTTGTATTATTTATCGAAATGTGCCACAGCGTTCAGCTGAAGGTTTTAAGCGACTATTTTAGGGAGCACTCGTCCCAAAACATTCCAGGATACACTGCATCGCTCCATCTGTCCGCAGCACACAGCAGTCTGCTGTCTGGACTTTTTTATTATTTGGTTAAAGACACTTTTAGGCAATTTTTCATGACCGAGTGATTATTTTGAACTACAAAGAGTTGTGAAATCATGTGTTTGTAAAATTAAACCCATCCCTTCTTGCTCTTAAATCGTTTGCTGTCTGCCTGGTTTTGCTCAAGGCCTCCAGTTTAAGGAACACCACAACCATTAAGATAACAATTTGCTCATACGTCATCATTTAAGCTTTAAATTTTAATGTCTTCAGCTGCAAATGGTAAGGTTATAATTTCAGTGGCTGCTTTCTCACGTTGGTGAAACGGTGTGCTGGAGCTATGGCAAAAAGAAACGCAGTCCTGCTGATGGAGGAGACGACGAAGGTGGAGAGTGATTGAAACTCAAAGCAAAACAATAAGAGACATTAAGGGGCATCTGCACAGGAAGCCATTCGCCACAAGATACTTTGTTGCTAGAGGACTTTCCAGCCTCCTGTTGCTTAACTAACCCCTTAATGTATTTAGCAGCTTGTCAGTGGTAGCTGATTCAATCACGTCAAAGTTAAAAAACATTTAACTGTGCCGCACCAGAGGTTATTTTGCCTGTCTTCGATTGAAGTCACTAAATATCATTGACTTTCTGTGGAGTTTGGTTGCCACACCGCCGCTGATTCCTGTGTTGATGCTTGTTTAGGACTTGAGAAAACCTTCAGTTTGCCTTATCTCAGCTAGATCAATCAGTGCTGCTAAACTGAAAGCAATCCAATCTTCATGAAAGCAGCGCTGGCATCTGGTTAATTTATTGTGCAAGAACTGTTTGGGAAGTCAAAATAAAACCTGATAAAATAGGACTACATGGACAAAAATACTGGGCCACCTATAAACTTACAGTAGCTGCTCATCTTTGGATGAGCCATGAAGCTCCTGGCCTATAGCTGATGTTAGAGGAGGTTTGGAACTCTTCCTGAGTCAGCAGTGTTGGTGACTTTTGTGCAGTATGTGCCTTAGCGCTTGCCGACCATACTCTGTAACTTTACGTGATTTGCCACTTCCTGGTAACAGAGCACTTCCACTTGGCAACAATACCACTTACAGCTGATTGTCAAATATCTAAGAAAGAAGACATTTCATGAACTGCAACAAGTAATAGTATCCTATTACAGTATCACACTCAAATTCAGAGCTCGAGCTCTTTAGAATGACTCATTCTTTCACAAATGTTTGTAAAGGCACATTGCATGCACAGGTGCTTGATTTTTATGTACCTGCAGCAATGGGACTGAATGAAACACCTGAATTCAATGGTTAAGAGGTGTGACCCAATATATTCGTTTATATTGTGTAAATTACTTTATCTGGTCCAAATGGCCCTTCAGTTTGCCAGAGCAAAAGAAACCCTTTCAACCCTAAAACAGCAGCAGTCCAGCTGTTCTTTCAGGTGTTACAATCAAGGCTTCGTGTTCTTCCAGTCATCAACTTAGCAGTTCTAGTGGTACAGTGAGAGTTTTCACTGTTCTTCATAAAAGAGCATGTTGAAGGCCAGTCAGTGAGGTACAGCATTTCTGAGTGCTCAATCAGCAAAACTAACCCTTTAGAGTCTGAAATAACACCACGAGTTGAGTTTTTAATGTTATTGGCTTGCTTTATTTGCTATCTTTGTTGCTTAGTTGCTAATCTTAGTTGGCCACACAGCGACTGGTGTCAAATGGATATTAGATGAAGGGCACCTGCTTGATCGGCGCTTAACAAATGGATAGCAGCATAGCAAAAGATCCTTCAAGTCAACTCAAGTCTGAGGAGGTGACTGACGGACCAAGTCGGGAAAGTTTTTCTTTCTAGTTTTTGTTCATAGTTGTAAGAACAAATTCCTCTTTAATACTGAGAATTGAACTATTAATGATTCTCTACATAATCTGCATAAAACTGTAGTTATTATATCATAGTTACACTTGTAGTCTTAAAGGGAATTGCACTTAGGATCCTTTCACTGGGGTTTGTGGCATCAGCCAAAAAGGTGATAATGTGCACACAAAACTGTCTCACATTTTTTTGTTGTGCTCTTGTTTGTACTGTAAGTCATGTATGTTGTAGGCTTATGGCAACTATGAGACTAGCATTTTTATTGTAAACCTGAGGATAAGTAAACTGGTAACAGTGTTGACCAAGTGGTGATGCTTACAGCGCTATGTGCTTCCTGTGCAGCTGTAAGTCGCAGCTAGCTGGTTAAACGCCAGTAGCAGCTTATTGTGGCATCAGCTTTAGCATAAAGACACTGTTTGTCATACACCTTTGCTTTTGTACAGTTAGATCATGTATTGCTGGCTTGAATCAACAATGCTTGATTTAAAACGTTAGCATCACGATTCATCTGTGCTAGTTATATAATTTGGCAAGCTTTACAACTGGATTTCCACACAATTATTTATTGGGAAGCAATTAAATGTTTATCATTAAGACCCAGGCTAGAGACAAGAGACAAGTCATGAGAGAAAATGTGTAATCCCCGACCAGTTGCGATGTGATTACAGAAGACTACTGTTGGTCATGGTGAAATCGACTACTAAAGGCCTGTTCACACAGGCCTGGCGACTGGACCACAGTTTTCACACTGTTACTACAGTGAGGGGCTGGGGGGTTTGCACGCATTTGCAGAAAAGTGTCTTCAGTGGAAGACACTAATCACGGCAACCTGCAAGTGACCAAAGCAATTTCAAAGAAGTTTTTGGTGTGGCAGCCACTTTGCCAGGAACCTCCAGCAACCACTCTCCAACCACTTGGAAATTGCACATTTTTTCCTAGCAACCAGTTGCTGCCAAGGGGTCACTGACTGGCCTCTAGGCCCTTCAAAATATGAGCTTTCTGGCTAACCTTAGCTTGTTTCCTCATGAACAAGATGACTAATTAAATCTTTTTTAAAATCCTAATCAGGGCTTGTTTTGCTTGTTATTTATTTATTTATTGACCTGATGTGGACAAAGTCACTGGAAAAAAATATACTGGGTTAATGCTACCTGCATGGCCCAAGACAAAAGACATTCTTCTCTTCTTGGTCTCAAGAGCTTTACTTCCTGGTTAATTAAAAGTTAAGCACCGCTCACTGTTGTCCTGCAGGGAGAGAAAAAGACTCAAGGCACTCAGCAGTGAGGAGCAGAAACCGCTCATTTTTTGGTATTCGTGGCATATTCAGCACGAGTCCTTTACAAAATATGCCTTACAATGTGTGAGGGTCTGCCTGGTGTCTGAGCCAGTGAGTCAGTATGTATGTGGGCTCAGGGGATTCCCCTGAGTGCAGAAAAGAAGAGGAAAACCCCCTCCTTCACAGCGCAACCTCCAGGGGAGGTACAGTTCCACTGACAGAAGGGCAGTGGGGTCAGTTGTGGTGAATAACAGGCAGAGAGGGGCCAGTCACATGCAGCTGGCTGGGTCTGAAGGGGTGAAACGTGGTGTAGTGATAGCAGTAGAAGGTTAACAGTGAGAGCTGGTGTTTCTGAGGCTGAAATGTAGCTGGCTCTGAATGTGGAAACTGAAGGGAGTCTGGGTGTGGAAGTAAACGTTTCCCTTGACCAGCCATGAAACAATGACAGCACAGTTACAACCCCCAAAATACACTTTATTTCACTGTTACACTTTGAATCAGGAAGAATAGAATAGAATAGAATAGAATAGAATAGAATAGAATAGAATAGAATAGAATAGAATAGAATAGAGATCACATGCATTATTACTCAGGCAGTGTGAACTGAGGAAAAGAGCAGTTATACAGTGAAGTTACTACTCTGTATGAAAGCAGTATTGTGCAGTTGCATGGCAACAGTTTCCACAGAAATCTTTGGTCCTCACATAACTGTAGCAAGCAGAAAAATGGGCTGACTGCAGGAATACAAATGAGCCATTTTAGCTCGCAGGGGCTAAAGACCTGTTTTTATTTACGGGGAAGCTAAAGCAGAAGCTGTAACCTGGGGTCTGGCTCTCTGGTGTATTTCACACCCCGGCCCTTTCTGTTTCATGAGTGAGCTGTATTGCAGGATGCAGTCCACCCCGGACAGAGAATATAATCTGCAGTTTCTACACTGAAGGCAGTAACCAAAGGCAGAAATTAATTCTTCTTTTTAGATTAAAGTCTCATAGTAACAAAGAGAATTTGTGAAACATTAATTTGATGCCGTGTATAGTGACCTGACATGAAGATTATGCAGTTGTGGTCAGAGGTTTACATGCAGTCATTATGGGCGTGAATGTCTTGGTAATTTTGGGGGTTTTAATGATTCCTTTGAAATGTTCTTTTGCTATTGTGGAATGATTGTACAGCTTACATCTTTACTGACTTTAAAAGACAAGAATTGGGTACACAAGTTTGAATTTATTTTCTCTAATCCGCACAAGGTCAAAAATATACTTACAGGCTCACATATAAACATGTACTCACTTAAATCTTTCAATAAGTGGTGATGAAGGTTCTATGATGTCTTTTAACGTGACGAGGCCAAAGCCTTTTAACTTCCTTGATGGACTACAACTGGTATTTTGTAGGACTTGTTTGACAGCACTCATTGGATTGATTAATATGAATCTAAGAAGGAAAATTGTAGATTTACCACAAGTTGGGAAGGTCTCCTGGAGCCATTTCTAAACAACTGCAGATTCCAAGTTTAAACACTTTTATGTAAGTACAACTTATTTGAATCTGTCACCACTTTGCCAAAGTCTGGAAGAAGAGAAAGTCACCCGCAAATGAAAGGAAATTGTTTAGGAATAATCCAGGAACCACCAAGGCTCAAGCCTGCCATGAACTGGAAACTGCTGGAACACCAGCATCAATGATCGCAGTGAAGAGAGTTTTATATCGCCATGGACTGAGAGGGTCAAAGAAGCCTCTACTCCAAAATCAACTTCACCTTCAAGCTCAACTGAAATGAATGCCTTCTGGAGAAAAGTCACATGATTATGGTACTGCAAAGCGACTGCGATTGTGCAAATGTGTTGCCGATGATACGTGACGATACGCTCAGTGTTAAAGAGCTGAAACCCAGTGCTGTGCCAGGAAATCTACCAATTTAAATGGACTACCAATTCTGCCAAGAAGAGCGTTCAAACATCCAGCCGGAAGCTTGTCGGCTACAAAAAGTATCCAGCAAGATGCAGCTGGATAAGAGACATTTAACCAAATAACTTGTACTTAAGTACAATTGCTTGAACTGATGATATTTATAAATAAATTCACAATTGCGCAATCAAGATTGTAATCTTGTTTCTAACGTCACTAAAGACGTGTGCTACATGAAGAGTTCAAATAAACAATTAAAAGGCTACAATTACAACGAAATTCATGCCCATGATGACTGGATGGAAACTTACATGAGATACAAATGAGTGGATCAAAATCTGATGGTACTTTTCTGCATTCATAATTCCATCAGTTTTTGACAAAATCTCCAACACCACTGCCTGAACGCGAGATGGCTGTAAACGCTCACTGCTAACTCTCCTCTGACCTCCTCCATGCTTCCTGACGAGGGTCAAACCAGAAATTTCAAATTCGGATTCATCGCTGCATCCATTTGGCATAGCTCAGCCTTTTCCCCTGTGCCACCTCTCCACTGAGACCACTTCTTATGATCTGGACTTACAATTTGCTGTTTAAGCTTAATTGTGCTTTGAGTGGTTCTCTTGTTTGGATTTGTACCTCCTCCCTTGTCTTCCAGACAGAACTATGTGCAGCCACCAACCTCAAGTCTGCCATGTCTGCAACCAGTGGACAGCGTCAGGTTAGATGATCATGTTGGACAAGAACACCTCTCAGTGCTTCCATCACTTCTATTATACTTCAGACATAACTTTCCCAACACTACCCTTTCCTTACTCAGCTCTACTAGCCAGCTAGGTAATTAATGTTAACAGTGGTTTTATGAAAGACCATGTAGTTAGTGTCCACTCTCTATCATGTATTTAGTGAGTCACAGTCATGTGAAAACAAAAAGTGACCATGGGTCTTTCTGCAATCCTGTAAAAAAAATAGGTACACCCCATAATTCAGTAGCTTGTAGAACCACCATTAGCAGCAGTCTCTGTGTGGCTTTATTAGCTTCTGTGCATTGTGCAATACGGCCAAACACTTTGGTCTTATCTGTCCAAAGGGCATTGTTCCACAAGTCTTGTGGTTTGTTCACATGCATGCAGCGTTGCAAGTCAAAGCCATGCTGACATGTTCTTTTTATAGAGAAGAGGCTTTCTCCTGGCAGCCCTTTCAAGCAGTCTATACTTCTTCAGTCTTTTTTCTAGTTGTGCTATAATAAACTTTAACATTTAACCTGCTAGCTGAGGCCTGTCGAGTCTGAGATGTAGCTCTCAGGTGCCAAGATTGTGTCATTGTGTTAAAATACACCTGATTGCTCTGCCAAAACTGCCAAAATTTCTGCTTTTATGGAGGTGGTCACATGATCCATTAATCAGCTGCATTTCATAATCATTACCTGGCTGCTGCATACCTTTTTAAATCCTCTAGTAGCAGTAAGGGTTACTTAGTTAGAACTGCACAGAATGCTGTGCTGTGCGTTTTAAGGAGCATATTGTTCCAAATTAACACAAATTCTTTGAGTAGTTTAAATTCTGCTTCTTGTGTTCCTCTTGCCAGTCTACCTTTCGCTAGTTGGACACTGCTGCAAGGCATCATGGGATAATTTTAGTGCACTGTGTATATTATAGGAACAAGTGAGCAAAAAGATTAACAGGATTAATCCAGCTTATCTTTCTTTTGGTTGTGAGTTGAGATTCAGCTGTTACAGTTACAAAGACAATATTTTGGAGCATTAAAGTAGATGCATTAATTTTAAAGGGGGGGGGGGTGTAAATAACTTTAGCTGTGATATTTTCTCTTTGTTATCCTTTAAGGTTTAACTCCTATTTGCAATGTTGTACATTAAACTGTACCACTTTGTTTGCAAGTGAGGAATATAGAATATTTCGATTAAGCATAATCCAGCTGAAATAAAGCTTTTTTCATACATAATGATAAACTGTTATACTGATATTTAAGGTGTGTTGATTGATGCACAGTGTAAGCTCACGCACTGCGTAACAGCAATAAGTCACCACACCCTAAAAGTGGGCGTAGCTGCAGGCTGCAGCCAGCAAAGTGTTAATGATTGAAAAATGCTGTATTCCAGCTTGTAGTGCATGACCTTTATTTGCGTCAGCTGCTGAACATGACAGGTCTTTTCCTGTTCCTTCTGTTTCAAAAGTGTAACTGTTGATCAGATTTGACCTGCTCTTTCAAACTTCCTGCCTCATACTGCTGTCTGTTTCAAAATAAAAGCCTCCTAGCTTGTCGGTGGACATAAGTAGGCTTTTATTGAGAAACAGCTGCAGGAACATCGTGTGGAAAATCATTTTTATTTGAAACAAATATATATAAGATCCATCTTTCTGAGAGCCCAGAAGGATTTAACTTTTCTTGTGACCACTACAGAGGACATAAGATCTTAGGAGGCTTTAAGCACTTCATCCTTTAAAACCTGGTTGTTCCACCAGTTATTCTACTGCAGCAGAGAAACGAGAGATTTGAGGAGTACGCACGGTCTGATGAATATGGTCAGACAGACAGAGATGAAGTTGAGAGAGACAGATGACTTCATAATCTATTGATAGAGTCAGTCTAACATCTCATCATGTGGTTATGTCGCCTTAGAAACAAGCAACAACTCAGCGAACCCGTGCATGCTGCTGTGCTCTGGTACTCCAGCACCACACTTTTGTCTCCTAAAATGATGCGAGCTCTGTATATTTCTCTCCATCGCAGTCACGCTGTACCAACTATAATCTAATTGACTTCTCTTTACTCTGAACTTGTTGCCATCGCATCTTTTCCATATTCTGCTATTCAGACCATCAGAGATATTGTTCCACCTACGACACGCACCCCCAGAAAAACCTTCAGCCCACCTGTACCTTAGTGAAGCTGAATCTGAAATCTGTGCGGTGACTGTGGAGCTGTGATGGTGTTGTGCAGTGGCACTCTTGCTCAGGGATTTAAAATTTTGCAGCATCACGCCTCATCCTCACTACTGAAGTATCTATTTTTGCTGCGTGAACAGGGGAGAGAAGAGAGGAGTGTTGTGATATAATACACTCTGGATAAAACACCTTAACAATGGCAAACCAGCTCTTTACAAAAGGATTTTCAATAGAGTCACAAACAGAAGGATCAGTAGTTTTATTAATCATATTAATTTAAGAGTCCTCTTGTTTGCTGTAATTGCAATTAATAATTTATGTAGCATCTGGCTATAATAATATATTCTCTAAAAAAATGTATAGCACATTTTTTTCTTACTCCTGCAAAGAAAAAATGAGCAAACAGGAGATTTTAAAAAGACCTCAAAAATAATTATTGTATTCTTGTTTATGTGCCTAAATCAGAACATCCAGTCCAGCACCAACTGTGTAAAATTTAAGAAGCATGTTTTCAAAGTGCTGTAATGGTGACGTGGTTCTTGTTGTTAGAGCAGTGTCCATGGTGCTAAATCATATAGCTTAAGGGCCCTTCAGCAGGGTGGATTGAGTTTGAGCTTCTATAATTGCTGCACAATGCTCCACTCTACTGGTCAAAAGTGTGAAGGGCAACTGGTGTTCAGAATCATTAGAAATGGTGGTAATGAAGGAGCGTGCACTTATGCATGGATTCCTGCACAATTTCAACTGCTATTGATAGTTAATTGCTGCCGAACTCCTTGAAATATTAAAATAAAACTCATAATGAGGTAATAGGTTTTCTCAAGGCTGCCATCTAGTGTTTTATATTCAGCAAAACTATATGTGCAAGGGGGTGTTTACACAGAAATGTCATTCAGTCACTGTTTAGATATCACATCTTTTATTATCTTCAACAGCTGTATGAAAATTTAAAAATATCTTTCTTCGTGGAATATATTTACATTTTCAAGCTTGGATGGAAGAAAATCTAATCTTTTCTTTGTTTTAATGTGCTGCAAATCTATCTTTTTAACATCCAGTAAATCACAAAATCACCACAATCTTCTCCTCTAAAGTCAGAAAAAATGAAGCAAAGAAGAGAAAAAGACACGAGGAAAAGTACAAAACATACTTTTCTGCACAGAGCCTGCGTTTTTAAGTCCACGCGAGCCAGTCTAATCAGCACTCTCTGTAAATGCTTCATCTTCGTACAAGTCCTCCAACTCTCCTTCTCTGCTCCCCTCTCTGCTGACTTTCCTGCAGGCAGCAAAATCTCAGTCATGTCGTTGAAGGTGCAGCACACTATGTGAGATTGCATGTGAGGAAGAGGAGGGAGGAGGGAAGAGGGGTAACACTAGACTAGAAATGTCGTGGCGTACATTGTCCTTCACAGCACAGCTCATCACTTCCCCCCCTCACCCACTGCATCGACCTCAAGAGGACACAAGAGTGAGGAAAGCCAACACAAAGCAGGCATCAACAACGGCGTGCGTCCTTTTATTTTTGGTACAGCTCATTGCTGAGAGATTTGTGTTGTCTTGTTCCTCCTAAATCCTCTTAAGGTTGAACAAACAACTGATGAGCTGCACTAAGTACGAAGCATCTGAGCTCGGCCTAAATGCTTAAAAATTTACCTCAAGGAAGGATGAAGGTGAGACGAAGACCCCAGTAAGCCCCAAGAACCGCTGTAAGAAGGAAATGTGATATAAGAGGCCAGGATTTATAGCTTGTAATGCAGTTTATGACAAACACAAATTTTGGGGGGGGAGGGACTGCTGACCTAAAGCTAAGGCTACCACTCTTTGGTTGTTGGGTTAGTGTGTAAAGCTGAAAACCACAAATTAGCTTTTACACTTTAATTTTTGAAGAAAGCATTTTAAAAAATGAACTAATTTGTGAGATTTAGAGGCGCTGTCATCCTGAGTTTGAGTGGAGCAACGTGAGCTGCTCCTGCTGCCGGCGGGAGCTTCAAATTTAACTGACGGCGCTCACTGCAGAAAAAAATCTTCATCTTGTGGTTATATGCAAATAAGGTGAAATCATTATGTGAAAAATGATCGGGAAACTTCGACATTCTTTAAATCTTTCTGTATTTTTTAATGTAATGTCATCGCTTTTTGTTTGTAGCAGCAAAGCACACCTTCAGCTATTTTTTTCCAGCGACTGCTAAAACTCTTGAGTGAACAAGCAGTCAAAATAAAATGCGTGCAATAAACTAAGAATCAGAATAAATGAACTTTTTTTTTATATTTTGTAATCATCTGTTTCACGCTGAACCTGGCTCAGGCTGGATCACAGCGCCGCACTACGTCATCCCTCCAAGAAGATCAATCTAAAAAGTTTTGATCTTCTTTAAGCTGGCTGGAGCGTCAAGTAAGACCTTTTAGAGTGTGAAATATTTATATCTTTAATTTTATTCTTTTAAGCACTCATAAGGAGCTTCAGCGCTGCCGTTATCAGCTCAAATCATAGGAAGATTTTAGCATTTGCTTCACGTGTCAGACCGACTCCACATATTTCACTGGGTGGGCGACTGCAGCTCTTTGCGCTGGTGCTGCTGGTGGCTGGGTAAGTGTGGAGGCAGCTTCACATCGCTTCACATGGAGGTGTAATTAGCTGTGCCCCCCCACAGACAGTTAATGGAAAACAAAAGCAGCGTAGCCACTACTGCTGCCACAGGGGCTCCCGCTTCGTTTATCAGAAGAGGACAAATGCTTTTATCTGCCTGCTGCTCATTTAAAGACAAATGCAGCGTGAGCTCCTCAGTATTTGAAGATTAATGCTCTCGGTATACCCGTAGATCTCCTACATGTAATATGTGAAAGAGACTCTACATATGAACTGATCTATTTTTATCCAAGCATCTGCTCGCTGCTTTGCTTTGTTAGAGGGCTAATCGCAGAGCTGGCAGTCTGGCAGAGCGGCGCAGGCGGGATTTGCAGAGTAGGCTACTTACGTAAGAAGACCTCCAGGGGCAGACATGGACCTCTCCGCCCGTCTGCCCTGACACTCAAAGGGATTACTGAAAGACCGCTTCCTCAGCATGGACTTCACAAGAATCTGAGCACATCAGAGAGAGTATCAGTGAATTCCCATTTAACCTCCTGAGACCTGAGCTCCTGTTTGCGATGCATTTTTGATTCCTCCTTGATATTTGTGATTAGCTGCACCTGTTATGTTTGCAGGGAGTTGTATTTTGTTACATGGCTTTTACATACGTTTGTGAAAACAAAAATATCCTCAGATGGGGGCAACGAGAATATTTTCAGCATAATGCAACAAAGTCAGCATGGCTGAACACAGCATAAAACATTATTGAGCACAATGAAGTATAAAGTGCAGCGAAGCCAAAATGTAATGTCATGTAATGTTAATTTACATTTTTGGTAAACTGTTCAGCTCACGATCTTAGTTTTTAATACTGTCATATAATAAAAAAAAATGTATAAAAATGATCCCAGTTTCTTTTATTTCATCACATCCACAAGTTGTGAACTATGTTTAAAGTCCTGAAATTCAAGAGCTATAGAGTTAAAGAGAAATGAGCAGCAGGGAGAGAGCTAAATGGGGGCACCTGGGACGGCACTATTTCTCCCAATGCATGTTTATGGAAGCAGGAGATCCGAGCACATTAAGATGATACATTTTCATCTGTTTCCAAGTGCTTTTTCTTTTCTTTTTCACACCTCCTGACTGCTTCTTGGACCACATGTGCTAACCCATTTAAGTGGCTGGGGTGCGTTGACTGAGCCCACGCGGTCATGTCCTAATCAGAAGTATGGTGGCTGGATCTCTGGCTGCTCCAGTCTCCATGCCAAAGTATCATTGGACAGGATACTGAACCCCAAGTTGGTCCCAGTGCATCCATTGGATGGTGAATATGTAATTGTATGAATGTGCGGGTGAATGTGTGAATGAGCCATCCTGTATAAAGCGCTTTGAGTGCTCAGGAAGAGAATAAATGTGCTAAGAGTTTGAACTAATTCAGTTGTACCACCCAAAAAATATTAAAACTTACAACTGAGATCTTTTAATTGAAATCCTCAAATTAGCAGCCAGATGCAGACGCTGTGGTCTTTGCAGGATTAATCAGAGGCCAGAGAAAGTGTGACGTGTGCCACTCACCACAGTGGAGAGGCTGGGGATGAGTTTGACGCTGTTCTGCACCTCCTCCTCGGTGACCTCCACCGCCGTGCAGTGTTCCTCCTCCAGAGGGAGAGGATTTGTGTCGTTCTCCGTCACCCACGGATGGACCTGCAGCAGCACCGCACACATTTAAAGAAAAAAATAATAATTCATTATAAATGATGTTATTTGTGCAATCACGGGATGTAGATGTAATAGATTTCAATTCTCAACCTTAATTTCTGGGATGGTGATTCTTGTTTCAGGGTTTTTATCCAGCATCCTCTCAATCAGCTCCTCCAGTTCTTTAGTTATAAATGGCCTGTTAAACAAATATGTTTAGGTATGTTTGCACATGAAATGAAATTACTGGTGAAAAATATATATCAAATCATCTCAGACCTAATGTCTATTACTACTTTGAGCACAAGTTTATAAAAGATTTAATTATCCATAAATATGCATAAATGACAAAAAATGAATTAAAGTAAAAGAATACAAATTACTGATCAAGAAGGTGTAGGCTGAAGCTGCAGCTTTTACTGCATGCTCTAAATGGCAACATTTTTAAAATTAAAGTTTAGTAAAACACAAACACTCAAAAAATAACAAGCATTAAAGACAAATAAACAGAAGCCAAAAAAAAAAAGTTCCATAAGCAAATTGATTTGCTGCCATTTCTTATGTAAAACCATACTGGTACGACTATTTTATAGATTTATGTATCTTCAAACAGCAGGTACACAAATCTTGAAAGTTACTGAGCTCTGTTTGCTTACGTCTCTGGAAACTCCACAGGTTTGTTCTTTATCTTGTTGTGTAGAGAAACTATATATTCATCATAAAAAGGGCACTAAAGCAGGAAAAAATAGAGTAAAAAGATTAAAATGTTCAAATGAATCACGTACAGCCATGTCACTGTACATGCATCACGCTGTGAACACGCTTACCTTCCCAAACACAAAGCAGTACAGCGTGACTCCCATCGCCCACACGTCTAATGCCTGCAACACAAACGCAAATTATCGGCATGTGTCATCACTTTAAGGCTCTCAGCAGGCATCATTTCTTCATAATTTCTCACATATTCTCACAAACAGCCTGATATGGTGAGTCAAAGCATATGTATATTATTTATTTAAAAAAAACATTCTAATTAAAAAATATAGAGATAAATGATTCATTTGAAGTCAATGTACTTATGAAATACTGTTTTCTGTTGTGTTGTTCATTTTTGTGCTAAATTACTGGTGACCAACGGGAGAAGAAGCCTGGTTTCACCTTCCCGCTGAAGCTCTGCTCGTGCTCGGTCATCGTCTCGGGAGCCATGAAGGCCGGCGTCCCTGCTGTGTTTGACAGAAGGGCATCTGTGCCCTCAAACTCTCTGCTCACACCGAAGTCTGCTATTTTGACGTGGCCATCATCCCCCAGCAGCAGGTTGGATGGTTTAATGTCTCTGTGAATGATCTTTTGGTAGTGCACTGGTCAAAAAAAAATATGGATTTAATGTTAATCAACTGCAAAATATCAGCTCTGTTATTTTTTAGAATAGAAAAGAGTGTAATTTGCTTGAACTATTATCTGATTATGGAAACCTTAAAGTATTTAACAGCGTCTCCTGTTATTATCACAGAATCATAAGACATGACCTCTCCAGGGTGTCCTCCAATGGGGAGGGCACTTCCCTTCCCTATGAGGTGCCTGGACTGATGCTTGAATCACCTCAAAGGGCTCCTTTTAATGCAGAGGAGCAGCGACTCTGAGCCCCTTCAAAATTACTGAGCTCTTCACTCTAAATCTAATCTGCAGAGCCCAGCCCTTCATATTTCACCTATCCTGGTCTCCACACTTCCAAAATATAAAGAACCTCAGCTTGATACTGTTAAAACTCATGGTGACGTATTTGCAGTTAGAAGTTGGCAATCATTTTCAAATGTGTGGTTGTGAGGGGGATAGGTAATTTGGGCTTGATTTCTGATGGAAACAAACTGCAGACAGCCTTAAGGTGTACAAGTGAAGCGAATGCAAAAAGTCATAAAATCTGTGAACTTACAGTACTCTATTCCAAGCACGACATCTCTGAAGTAAAAGCGAGCCTGTTCCTCTGTAAAAGGATTGTCTGTAGGCACCTCAATCACCGGTCTGACCAACACGAGAGGAGCAGAAAGGCAGAAACATACATTAATGCATCCCCAACTCCAAATGATCCCCATTTAAAACTCGACAGAAAACACGAATGCACAACAACATACCCTTTTGTCATCAATTCGAAGGCTTCGGGACAAATAATCAGATTTTAAAGACGTTTTGACTTCGTATTGAAAACACAATGTTAATGCAAACTAAACTATTTATTCCCTACCCATGTGAAGTCCATCTTCATCGGGGTCATCGAGCACCTGCAAGACACAGTAATGAGCCGCCATTGGTAATAACCAATAGGTAAAGAAAACTGTGATTGGCTCCTTTCCCGTTGCCAAAAGGGTGAACACGCAAAGTCCACACAGAAGAGCTCTACCCGGGTTTGAACCCATGACCGTCCTGCTACGAGGCAACAGTGCTGCCCCCACGCGGTGGCTGACAGCAGATTTATACTTCTGTGTTAAATCTACACCATACTGTAGGTACTTCATAACTGCAAACCTCTCTGAGGTCCCATAATTTAACCAGCTCTCTGGAAATGTAACTACATGTCATGTTGACTTGTGATTGGCCTGATCAGCACTGTCAAACCCTCCTGTGCATTTCCAGATACTTTTTTGCTGCAGTTTTTAATTTAATCAATGAGAGAATAGCAACATTGGTCCAGTATAAGGAATGATAATCATAGCAATGATATGTCAGCAATACCTGGAGGGTGACTGATGTGAGGGACTGAACAAAGAAGGGAAAAACCACAAAGGTCAAATATGTTTGCCTCTGGGAAAAAAAAGAAAAAGAAAAGAAATGACTGTAACAAAGAGTGAGGGCCCCGGAGGTAAAAAAAAAAAAAAAAAAAAAAGCAAGGGCTTTTAATTTGTTTCTAGT
>VUQK01038715.1:22741-34663 GCA_015106715.1 Bujurquina vittata | reverse complement strand
AAGACTGTAAAAAAGAGTGAGGGGCCCGGAGGTAAAAAAAAAAAAAAGAAAAAAAGTCTGGGCTTTTAATTTGTTTCTAGTGTGGCCGGCACAACATAAAACACTAGGAGCTGACCACAAGGTAATTAACACCACACACAAGGATGAATGCTGGCAATGGTGTCGGCCACCCACATAGGTTATGTTACAGACTCTACAAAGACTCATTGCAGAAGTGATGAGTCATGAGGTGTTTCCAATACTGCATATCGGAGCTGGAACTTACACCAGTCACTCCTGCAGAATTAATTCCAGTTGCACCCAACTGAAGACAAAAGCCAGGTGTTAGTATTTTTTATTTTTTTGGTCTATTGCTGAACGGTTGAAGTTGCAAACAGAGGGAGCAAGTTCAAAGGTTGCACATCAACCCAGCTGTCAACATTTTCGTCACTACTAGAAAGAATAAATATCAGTGATGATTACAGAGTCAACCCAATGGGAGAACTAAAAAAAAAAAAGCTATATTAATATTATATTAAGGTGTGTATTAGTGGATACATTTTCCATTGTAAAGGAGCTTAAACCAGCCACAAACACTTTTGTCTTTAGTGTAAAAGAAAAACACAATAAACATTGGTCAGATAACAGATGATAGGAAAACCCAGCATTTTATTTGTTGGTCGCATGTAAAACAACGGGACACAACCACACACTAATTAACGCACACGATGCATCTTGCACAAGCAGAAATGCCGCCAACACCGTCAGCCACTAACACAGCAGGTTACATGTGTGAGCCCACAAAAACTCAGCGCAGAAGTCTAAATCTGGCCTTACTCCAACATTGGCTTATTGGAGAGACTAAAATAAAAGTTATCACCGTAATATTGTCACTGGCCTCCATGTTGTATGCTGCTATTTAATAACTCAAATTTTTAGCATGTTTGTGACACTGAATGTGACACATTTCCTGGTAAAAGGCAAACTTTTCTACTGGAAACAGTTTATCGTGTTTAATAAATGCACAAATTTCAGCACAGCTGAAATGTTTATTGGGTTTACCTGTGTCCTTCTTTTTTTTGTTTTAACTGCACAATATTTATGTTCTCAGTTAATCCTGCAGTGAGATTGCAGGACCGAGTTTTTGTACCAACCTCCACCAGTTTGACAACATTGTTATGGTCCAATTTCTTGAGGATGGCGATCTCCTTGTACACACTCTCCAATGGAAATGGGGCTTTAGGGAACGGATCTTGCTGTGACTTTGACCCCGAGGTAGGCAGGCGGCCTGGAAGTACACATACATGCATACGTACACATCACCACCAAGAGCACAGTAAAATAAAAAGACAACAGGAAAGGATATGAATGTTTTTTCACTCACGCAAAAATCCACACTGCCTCATCAGCTTCTTCTTTGAAACTACTTTCATTGCCTAAATGAATTATAGAAACCAAAGCGTGATAATAAAGACAAACTGACATGTAAACACTTCAGTGCGGTTTAATCATTGAACTTACATAGTACTCTTCAGAATCTTCATCATAAGCCAGTTTCACTACTCCATATGAACCCTGGGGTGAAACAGCAAAGTTACACAAATCATATTTCATCATTTCTGAATTACCGGCGTACATGCTGCATCATATTTATTATTTACCTTTCCAATCTCTTCCTTCAGTTTATACTGGTTCATTTGGATACAGTCCTGTATATATATATCAAAGGTAGCATTTCATTATCTCATAAGCAAAATATAAAATGATGTAAAAAATCAGCCAGCTTCCTCACATTAACATCAGTGATTGATACGCGTTTGGTCTCAATGGTTGGCTGTCGGGCCATGCGGCTCCCTCTCTCCTGCAGAGACATCTTCCTGTCTGAGAGGCGAGCTCTGTTGGTGCCGGTGGTCCTCGGACCACCTGACCTGTAGCCATTAGGAGGGGTTAAACGGTTGCCGGCTACGTTCATGGCTGCCACCAAGTCAGCAAGCTCGGCGTTGTTCTCCGATTCCAGCTCTGGCCTGCGAACAGTGTCAGCACTCATGGCCGGTTGATTCTGACTCACTCGCAGCTCAGCGTCCCAGAGAGATTTTGTTGAAGGACCAGAGGATTCATCACTGTGCTGACAAGTGGATGCAGAAACAGAGACATGAAGAGACTTCAGAGATGGGGAGAGCTTTGGAAGCGGTGCTTTTTTTGCCTCTCATGTTATCAGTGTTTACATCATAATGTATGAGTTCAAGTCACTGCCTGTCTGGAAGTTGGGACAGTATTACTGCATAACCTCTGTCAAAAAGGTTGCACAAAGGAGCTGCATGAGCTCCGAGGTTACCATGAGCCATAATTTGGGGGCCCGCAGAAAGACGACAAGGTTAATGTTTGCGTTATCTCTGATTCATGCAGAAATGTTCTGGTGCATCTTAATACAATATTAATATCTCAATATGTATAGTAGACCACTGCTGGCACAACAAGTGCCAGTGCACCTACAGCTGTGGCGCTGAAGTACAACGTCGCCTCTCATTAAGACAGAAATCAAAGGAGCAGGTTTACCAGCTTTGTTTGGGATTATGGCTGCAACCTTGGAGGTGACAATATTTGATCATACACCAAGTGCTCTGTGAATGAAATTTTTTTCAATATGATACAAAATTCTCCTCATATGATTTATGTGACCTTCGTGGAATACAGAAGAAGCTCAGCAATGCTGCTGTTATTATATTGCAAAGCAGTTGATGGTAAAGTATAAATAATTTGATATCAAAGTGTCATTTGAAGCGATGGTGAAGCTGGGGCTACAGCGCATGATGCAGAGGCAGTGGGGGTAAATAAAAAAACAAATACAAAAACCCAGGTTTAAGAGTCCAAAGTTGCAAAAATGGGCACAAGAAAATAAACAAAACTTAAACAGATCCTGAGAAACAGCAGGAGCCTAAATGGATGTGTTGACAAAGAACAGAGGAAAAGACATGACTAATTATACACAGGGGACTGATTACACAACAAGACAATTAAGACAGAGAGGGCAAACACAAAGGAGGACACAGAGGCAGGAGAAGACCAGTCACAGGTGAAAACAAATCAGGGAATCAGTGGGAAGAGGAAGATGAGTTATGGTACAGATGAGGAGGAGAAACTACTGCTGTAAGACAAGACAGAGGGAGGAAAAGACAAGGAAACAGAGGGACACTAGCTGGACAAGAATGAATAACAAAAATATCCAAACAGGAACCAGAACTCAGCAATAGCACCAGAATCTGCAACCTCGACAGAAAGTGCCACAATAACTTGTACTTGTTCTTTAATGTGTTATAAGAACCACAACTTTGTCTTAAAGACACTGAACAGTCACACAGGTGTTCCTCCGCTGCATAATGAGACCTGGGGAAGGTCTTATCTCTGAATGCTGAAAACCCACATCACATCGAGCACTAAACACAACATGACTGCAGCTTTAACATGAACATTAACTCTCCCATGAGTCTTTGCAGTCTTGGCACTGAGCAGCCAGAGATAACTAATGAGACAGTGAATAATGAAAATACTTCAAACTGCAGCTGCTCAGCAATGAAAAATCACAATTTTATGGAGGGACACGAGTAAAAGAATAGATGTGCTGAAAAGGGAAATGAGAGCGTTAACAGAATGTTTCAAAACAAAAGTTTTATAATCGGTTATTTTGCTTTAACAATGGGCAAAATTAAAATTCAGCCCTATGTGGGCAACAGAACTACTGTAACCTTTAAACTCATGCACCAAATAACTGGAGCTATATTGACCAAACAGAAACATCTCAGTAATATTTAGACACAATAAAATGTCCACTTTTTAAAAAAATAACACTATAAAAAAAGTTAAAGATGAAAGCAAAGTAAAAAAAAGAAAAGAAAAATATTGCAGTGCTCATTAGAACCCTCTTCAGCACATCACACACAGATACAATATAAAAACTACAATAAACTACAGGATGAATTGTTTCCTCACCCAGTGGAGACGTCCTGTGTTCAGGGCTGTGGTGGTAAATCTGCATGTTGCCTCGGTGCAGGACTTTCACTGACGGGCGGCAGTGCTGGACTTAAGGATTAACTGAGGCTACATATAGCCTCAGTTATTCTGAGGGCAGCAGTGGTCATGTTGACAGGGTGATCAAGACAGGACGAGGCTGGACAACAGAGACAAACGAAACTCTGAATAATCCCACAGTGACAGTCAACAGCATGTCAACAACACACACTCATACAATTTACGGCGCACTGACATTTTCTTTTCATCCTTTAGTGTGATAAATACAGCATATTAATACAGATAATATAGGCTAATTAGTAAGCTCTGTATTAATTATAAAAATTGAAACATACTCTTTGTAAACTAGTCTCTAGAACTCATCTTGAGTGGATATTAAATATGATGAAGAATTAAGTTTATAACTAATTAACAGTAATAAATAACCACTAGCATTATCCTCAGGAGCTTTTCCCCCACTGCTAGATTTATTAATACCTGAAGAAGTTCAAAAATTGTACATTTTTGTGCGTCAAAGAACAGTTTTAAGACACTCCATGGGCTGATTATTAAAAAAAAGTTACAACAAAACATATTTTCCCCCAAGATACACATTTACTAGCACGAGCTCTGTAGTTGTATAATCTCCGACTGTCCTTGAACGCAGCATTAACAGCTCCGTCAGGACGCTTCAGGAACCGTCAGGTGTCAGAGACAGAGAGCATCCAGAGCACGGAGGGTCATCATGTCTCCGCCGGTGCAGCTTCACTTCAGCGCCTGGAGAACCAGAGAGCTGCGAGAGCTTCTGGAAGACGAGGACAAAATAAATCACGTGGTCAGGAGCAGCGACAAGGTGAGCACAAAGATACTGCACCTGTGTTAAAAAATAAAAAAATACAAATAATCTGCGGTGGAATGAGTATTCTCATTCTTTCAAAAGTACAGTGTTTAACCACTTTAATCATAAAAACAAGACATATTTTATAAATCTGTAAAATCTCGTTTCAAAGTACAAATTTACTGAATTAAATTCACCTTTTTAATACTCATATTTTGCACACTGAACATTTCCTGACAAGTCAGAAATTAATCAAGCGTAACATTGTAAAGTAAGTAAACAACTGCAATGATTAATCCATTAAACAGCTCAGGTCTGCACCGTAGTAACCTTACATTGTGGAGATTATATTTTCCCCAGCAAACAAACTTTGTGTGTTCACTGTTAACAGCATGCAGTGTTTGTTTGTTTCTTTGTTTGTTTATTTATTTGTTTTCAGTTTCAGAGGCTGCAGCACGCTGCAGAAAAGATGCTCATTTCCAATCAAAAGCTGGCAAAAGTCAGTCTTAGCCAGAAACCCAAATTTAGAGATGCAAAGCTGCTGCTCGCAATGAAGTACAAGGAGCTGGAGAAACTTCGGAGCATTATTCAGACCAAACAAGAACAACTTGGTGAGTGAAACAAATTCTGCTCTTTTCTTTTGCTTTTTTGCAAATCTGTTTAGACAGCACGCTGAAACAGTCCTTATTTCTCACTATAGCCGAAAAACACAGCGTTTATTATGCTAACTGGTGCCTCACAAACAAGATCAGTCATGCAGAGGTGGAGTCTGAGGTGAGGATGCACTTTTTCTGTTATCTGTAAAGTCACTGTGTTGATCAGTGAAGACATTTCTTCAATGAAGGGTGTCACAGTATATCAAACACTCAAACGCCTCACTGATAATAAGATGGTGCTGAGCAAATGTCAGTGCATTACATCAAAAAGATTTACAGCATCAGAAATGTTCCTGCTTAAAAGGTGAACCAAGTTGTAAGAAACTTTCATGCCTGTTATGAAAAAGTAGTTTTTAAAACAACCAGTACCCACAAAGATTTCAGGATGATGCCGGAGCAAAGTTGTTCTCTAACGTGGTGCAAAATGTCCTCGTGTGTGTTTTCACTCACAGCTGCTGTTTCAGAGGTTTACAGAAGGAAAAACACCAATGCAAGATTTCTTGGAGTCCTTTCTCAGCTCCCAGAAACTCAACCACATCAGGCTGGTGCTGGTGAAGAAACTGGAGGAGGTTATCGCGCACAAACAGAGAACAGCACAAAGGCTCAGTGAGGGTCGGCCCGAGGCTCAGTATTTTTCCTTGGGCCTTCCTGAGCAGATCAGCCTGAGCACAGCCCTTGTCTTACCTCCGTTCCTGCTGCCACTTGATGCTGCCCCGTTTCTCCAGCCTTCACTACTTTGCTCTGATGAGGATGAGCTCCTTCAAATAGGCGTGCACAGACGAGGTCTGAAACGGAGACCCGTCCGTCTGCAGCCACTGAACACGCAGCAGAGCGGGCATCAACAAGCCCCGCAGTGAAGCCCGTGAAGTTTTGATCAAATTTAGTCCACATTCATGTATTTGTTATAAAAAAATAAACAGTGAGAAGCAGTAAAGTTTGGGGTAGAAAATATATTCTGAAACTATCTCACATAAAAAGCTCAGTGAGTTTATTGTGTCTGCTTGGACCGGGGGACTGGCCGGTGAGCCTCCCACACATTCCTCAGTCCAGAGACATGCAGGTGGTGATTCCAAATTTCCCGTAGGTGTGAATGTGAATCATTCACATTTTCTGCAGTTTAACTGTCTCGCTTGCACATAATAATTCAGAGGATAAGCAGAAGCTTGTTTCTGCCAGTGGAAACCCCCCAAAACAAACCCAAACATTTAGCCATCATTAAGTCAAAAATTTGAGATAATAATCTGAAAATATGACTTAGAGGCAAAAATGTATTTTTTATCCAGTGGCAGAGGCAAGCGTCCATAGAGCCATACACTGCAGACGATAATAAAAGCATGTCAACATTAGCAGGAAAAACAGAGAGAAACAGCAAAAAAAGACACACTTTGGTCTTTAGGGGTAAATTTTTGTTCAATCATTGAGCGGTGCACATTATTTTCACTTTAACATTCCCATGAACAGAGATCCAGAGCTATTAGTCTATTTTAGCAAGACGGGGGTTGATGTGTACATGTAAAATATCTGTATTTGTAACACTACAGCAGAAGAAAAGAATTCAGTGTATCTAAACTTGTGTTCAGGAGATAACTGAACCATTGCAGAGCACATCACCTGCAGCTGTTTTTACTGGATCACAGAGTTTTTAACCTAAGCCAAAATGACTGTAAACGCCATCAGTAATTATAAGTTGGTGGGAGCACATTTGTGTTTCCTCTGCAGTGAATTTGAACTGCTCACTGACACTCGATACTGTTTGCGTGCAGAGACTCCTGCCAAGGTCAGAGAAGCACAAACAGCTCCTCCTTCATGATGATGTCCATCCTCACAGTCTTTAATAAAAGGCCAATGAGTCCATGCGGTGCTTTGGCTCCACAGAGACTCGCCTGAGCACACACAAGGGTTAGCCAGGGTGCCATGTGGCCCACCACGCCTTGCCCTACCAATTCAGCCATGGAGATGATTAGCAAGGTGGAGCATGTTTACTGGCTTTTGTTACACCACAGACTTCTGTTTCATCTTTGTCAGCAGCGCCTTTTGTCCTACAAGACTCAAATTGGGCAATTTTCTTGTCTGTCAGCCGGTTGTTTTGTGCTTTTCACCTCCGTGTCTCTACTCAATGATTTTTGCATATGTGGATACTTTTATTTATGAGCTTGTATGCACATCAGAAATGATAAAAATGGCATAAAAAAGATGACATTTGTCATGATACATCTTGTGGACCGCCCTGAAAAGTCCTTTACTGGCTCGTATCTCACACGTATAGCTGTGCATTGTTTCCCTGAGAGGTCTCGTGCAATGGGGGATTACACAGCCGAGTATCTGTAACAGCATCCCGTAGTAGAGCAGGTATGGAGTAACATGTGATGAGGGTCATTGTGTATGTATGTGGGTCAACATTTGGCCTCTTATAGAAAATTTGTCCTTACAAACACTTTTTTTTGGGGTCTAGTGCATTCTTACTTTATTTAAGTTAATTTATTTGTTATTCATATTTCCAAAACTTTAAACAGAACGGTTCAGCGGTTTCTTTTTCACAAAGTAGAAATCATACATTAGACACAATTCACAGGTATACAACTGCAAAAGACAGAGTGGAATACAGAATACAGAGATGTATGCAAATGTTAAAAAAAAATAAACACACAAAGAGATTTTTTTTTTAAAAGTGCGGGTGGATGAGAAGATGCCACTCACAGCTAACCTGCTTTCAGAACTTTAAGTCGCAAAGAAAAACCTTTTCCTGAAATGCAGAAAATATGTGAGGCCTTCAGGGTGTTTCCCCACAGCAGCTCAAAGCCTATGAGTAAACCTGAGCTCATATTCTGCTCTGACTCTCAGTGCTGTGGAAAGTGTTTCAGCGAAGTCCAAAGAGCAGCACGGCTGACTGAATCAGAGAAATCAAATGGTGTTTGTGTAAAGAAACTTCTGCTTCTGTATTTTTTGGGAGTTCCTCTTTGTGTAATTTGAATGTTAAATATTCACCAGTTAGGACCTGATTGGAAAAAAAAAAAAAGTACACAAATAATATTTGGCAAGAACAACACAGTGTACCTAGGTATGCACATAATTACACACAACCATGGTTCTTTTTCTACCTGCTCTGTCCGTTACCTTTGAGCCAGGTTCTGGAAATACTGGATCTTTGTGACAACTCTACAGCTCATTCCCAACAGATAATTCTTATCTCAGCAGCTTCACACTCAGCCGCAATCTGCCTCGGTGCAGCTCAGGGTCATTGCTCGATTATCATCTGCAAAATGCAGAGATGAGAGATGACACCTTCCACCGCTTGGCTGCACCTAGATATTCTGTCCATAAAAAATGTGGACAGATCAGGTGGTAAAGGGCAGCCCTAGCATAGTTCAACCCCCCTCGAGGACAAGTGACTTATTGCTGTGAACCAACTCTCACAGGGACCGAACAGACCGCAACAGCGGGCCCAACACCCCGTACTCCTGAAGCGCCTCCCACAACACATCCGGGGGTACACGATCGAATCCCTTCTCCAGACCTGCAAAACATATCTCGACTGGTTGGGAAAACTCCCTCACACTCTCGTATATCCTCAAGAGGATAAAGAGCTGGTCCACGAACAGGACGAAAACACCATTGTCCCTCCCGAATCTGAGGTTTGACTAAATGATGGACTCTCCTCTCCCCCAGGCATAGGCCTTACTGGGGAGGCCTGCATCCTCAGTTAAAGTCAGCAGCAGTGTCAGCTGCCTATAATGTCCCACAAGCTATCCAGGCTTGATAGTTTCTGGAGTTACTGCCACGACAGATACCACCCACCTTACAACCACATCTGTACAGCAGCTTCAGCAATCGAGATGAGAAATATGATCCATTCATTAACGCTGGAGATTGAAGTTGAAGATTGATCAGGGCCTCTGCTAGATGCTCTCAGCACACTCTTTATGCGTTTGGACATGCCAGGCCTGTCCAGCATCCTCACCAAGCACCAATATTAATGTTTCAGCACTGAAACATAGTATTAATAAAAGTATAATAATAGTAGAGAAACATGTTAATTCACTATATGCGTTATCCCACTGGCCACAGTTGTGATCGGCATAAAACACATTTTCATCTACTATTTCATCAAAAAAACATCCAAAAGGTTACTGATGACATATGATCTGGATATTTGCATGTTTGGGAAGCATTCAGTAATAGATTACACTGGGCTGCATATTTACATATCACTGCACTTCCTGTATCCCTCCTTACAGTCTACAGAAACATGTCTGACCTGTTCTTTAAACATATATCCAGCAGCCATCTGCTACTTTAAACATCTACATTTAGCTTTGTGCGTCTCCTTTCACATATATATGACTACACCACGATTCACTTCACCAATAAAAGATACAATACAAAGTTAATGAAGCCCTGACTAAAAATATTGCAGCAGGCATTTTGACTTGTGCGTCTGTTCAAGTGCGAGAATAAACAATAACATGTATCCTGTAAAGTTTTTTTAAAAACATCAGAAAAAAAAATCAATTAAAAAAAATGTTAAAAAAAATCAATCATCCCTGCAGTTTCTCTTTTTTGGGTTTTACCTTGTTAGACGTGCTCTTTTATTCCTGAGGATGAACAGCAACAATCTTAACTGTGCTACAACAGCTACACATCTTCAACATCAAACTGACAACCAAACCAGCCCACGCAGAGACTTTCAGGACTGCTGAAACCTCACCACGACTCTCTTGATCTGCTCGTAGCTCACAAACATCACAATGTTCCAGGAACCCAGACGAAGAAACGAGGGCATGAAGCTGTGAAAGAAAATCAAGATAAATCAAGAATGTGTGCAGGGGGGTCACGCCGTCATGCTTGGTTTACAAAAATATATTACTTACCCCTTATAGAAAGCTGTCGGCCCCTCTTTAATCAGCATGGTTAAGGCACAGTTAACAGCACCGCTGTACTGCCCGGGCACAGAGTTCATGAAGCGCGTCTTTACCACATCCACCGGCGACGCTACAAACGTAGTGCAGAAACCGGCCGCGAAGGCTGCAGTGAAGTGACACGGCATGTTGTCTGCAGAAAACACAGATTTGTTATTCAAAAGAATAAACACAAGAGTGTAAAGAGGGTTCGAGAAAGACGTGTGCTTACCTGTCAGGAGGTTGTGGTGCAAGATGAGCTCTTTAACGATGTCATAGGTCACCAGCTCAGAGCAGTTTACAATAGCATTACGAGTTATATTTGGCAGACAACCTGTAAAAATGGCAAAAATACAAGAAGAACAGTAAACAGAGTTCACAAAAACAATCCGGCGCGGTCATCAAGAATCAATCCAGGACCAGGCCAACAGTTCCCTCTGCTATAAGGGAGAGGTTCATATGCCAGCCTCAGATATCAACAGTTAACAGCACCTGTGATTAAAGCCTGTGTCAGAGTTTCAGCAGGAGTATCAACTGTTTGGAGGAAAGACTGTGGGAATTTGTTTTATTCGAGTGCTGCAGAGATGTGGGATGCGAGATATGGGGCAGGTGAATGGATGCATGTGCGAAGCACGGAGAAGGAAGAATGCAACATTACACCATTCAGATTTGAGACGAGTAGAGCTATTGTTAGCTTTTCAGCAGGACAGTTAGTCAAAATGGCAAGAAGCTGCATAAGGGCTGTTTGATTTGGCACAAACTACACAAGAGCTTCGTCTCCTTAGCAAATCCTGTGCTTTCATTACCCACCATGAAACCCAGACAGGTTGTTCAGATACATTGTGTTAGGAGCAGCTAGGATAGTTTTAAGCCTATAAACACTCTCTCATTCTTAAACCTCTTCCCCTAAACAAATGGACATCACCCGGTGCGGTTTTATTTATTAACCTCTGGAGGAAGAACCCTTTTCTGGAGCCACAAAATACTTTTCCAAACATGCAGTCGTCTCCTGAACGCCTGCAAAAAGACTCTGGCGTGTCAAATCGCTGTGGTTACCCTTTAAGAAGGATAAATAGCAAAGTGCTGTGAAAATGAGTTAAACTGAAAACCTGAAAATGAGCTGGCTTATTTTCCTGTCAGTGAGTTCTTAGGAACGAGGTCTGCGGTTAACACTGTCAGGATCCCTCGGCCTGGTTTGCCGTTTCATTTTGGGTTTTGAGAGGGGGGTTATGCTCCTAGTTTCTGTTTATAATGTTTGGATTTTCTTGTGCTTTCGAGTTTTTCTCATCCCTGTATTAGTTCTCGGTTGTACTGTTTGTTGGAGTCTCTATTTTAGTTATAGAAAACGTTAGATTGTTCTCTTTTGTGATCCCTTCCGGTTCCCCAGTCTGGTCCCCGGGTTTGTCCGCTTGCTCCGTGTTCTCTCTCCAGGGTTGTCTGGTTTTCCAGTTTAGTTCAATCAAGTTCAGATGCGTCTTATTTTGACAGTCTCGTTATTCCTGATTTGCCCCCCCCCCCCCCCCCCTTCCCCCCTGTTTTCCCCGGCCCC
>VUQK01038715.1:3957-18573 GCA_015106715.1 Bujurquina vittata | reverse complement strand
GGACTGCTCATCGTTTCACCCTCCAAGCCCGGAAATAAATAAAATGCAGTCAAGTTTCAGGCAAAGAAAAGTTTGGTGTTTGAGAACAAAAGTTTCGCTGCTGTTGTTGTTTTTGTGCCATTACGCGGAAACGCTTCCGACCACCAGCTGACGAGTAGAAGCCTGACCCACATTCACCGACTGAACGGAGCTGCTGCTCCGCCCTGTCTGAAAAGCAGATACTCATCACACACCTACATGAAATACCACAGGATGGTGATTCACACACAGGTTTCAGTGTCGGAGCCGGTCCACTTTAGGCTTTAGTGTACTGGTTGGGAACCTGGGCAGACTGGTGCTACAGAGGATCAGAAATCCAAATCTAATGCAGGAAGAGTGACAAGTTAAAGGGAAAAACCCAGTGTGACAGTAAAGTGTTGGCCATCAGAAGAGCTTCATGTGTTTTGGGATTGATCATCTCCCTCCATAAGCCAATAACCAATAAGCTGAACTCAGTTCTGCTCAATATTAATTGTATCTCTTTATATGCTCATTGATGGGGTCCATCTCTCATGTGGCTTCATGGGAAAATTAATTGCCCGGCCCTGCTTTAGGGGAACAAGTAGACTCAAACCACGTCAGTTATGCATCCGTGCACCACATTCTCACATAAATACCCACACGTCCATGTCCCTGTCCTGCACGTCAACTATATGTGTAACAATTAAAATAATTAAAAACGCATTGAGAGCTTAACTTCAACGCTCCATTTCTTTACAGATTAACATGACCAGAAATCCAAATACACGAAATTAATGTTAATTTTGCGTATTTGGATTTGATCTCATTCAGAAGTGCACCTGACGGACCCCTCCCAAAGGGATGAATAAAGTTTTATCTAATCTAATCTAATTTGCAACACCTTTAAAACTTATGGTGTTAAAATCTAGATTTGAACCTTTGAAAAACACAAGAGCCATGTCACCAAACTGAGCAGCAGCAACAGTCTCCAAATACATTCATGTCAGATATTGCTAAAAAAAAAGTGCTTCACACCTGCAAGAGCCATAAAAGCTCAGGATCAAACAGAGCGCAGACATTCAGTATCAATAAAGCACTAAAAAAATGCCAATATTTATTAACAAAATTACAAAATATTACATTTAATACACATAATTGTTGTTGCTGTCTGAATCCAAAAAACACGTGCTAACGAGTCTCATCAAAGTGAGCAGTAAATATTTTTGCTATCCTCTCCGTCGCCTTCTTCATGGATGATGGTGACATATTGGGACGCTGCCGAGCTCCTCTGCGAGGAGGAGCGCCGTGAACCGACGAACTCTGGTCCTGAAAGCAAAACATAAATTAATAAAAAACACCACAGTTAAGGTTGTGCAGTTCAGAACTTGTATTTACAAGTCCTGAAATGTACAAGTACATGTTGTACCAAGACAGCACAGTCACAAGGTGAGGCTGGAGACAAACAACTTAATTAGTCTGAAAACGTTTTGTTTGGTTTGCGGTCACACGATTCACAATTCAAACTCAACAACCCTTTGTTTGCATAACAAACTGTAAACCTGCTATATGCATCAACATGAACTGACATGTTTGTGCAGGTTCTCTGTAAGGTCTCGTCATCGTATAGAGAGGAGGCGACACCGCCGGCTGTCATGCACCGAGGCAGAGAAATTATAACCCCCAACGTATTAGCGTTCTTGTGCTCTTACTGGTTTTATAATGACTGTTCATGTATTCAAAAAGCTGCAAAAAAATAATCAGTAAGTGTGATCTCAACCCCAAAATATGAAATTATGCAACAATGAAAGGTAACCTGTTAGTGTTGCAGAAACGAGTGTTAAATTACACTGAATGTCAGTCTGGCGTCGCCCACGTCATAAATCATTTGAAGTTACTCATAGCGCTGTGTTTACATGACGGTCGGGTAAATTTGATAAGCAAAAAGCGCCAAATGGTGCAAACGTGAATACAGCCATAAAATGCTGCTGAAACTTAAAGGTTACCCTCTAACGCCAATGCAAGCAGAGATCCCCATGAAAAGTAAAAGTAAGCGTGGTGCAAAAGAAGCTGCTGATGGCAAACACTCACCGGGCTGCTGGATGTCTGGGAGAAAGTGGGAGCTAAATGGATGGCTCTCATTGACGCCTCCAGCTGGTGTGAGGGCAGGAAGAAGTTTAGGGCCTCTGCAGGAACACAGCTTAGTGTTTAAAGTTAAAGAAAACAGAGGCACAGCACGACCGTATTTCACAACTGAAGATGAGGTGAAGTACAATTTAAGTTACTTGCAGATTTAAAGCAAAGAGCTCAGAAAAGATAAAATTCACCTGTTCCATATCAAACTATTAAAAATTCTTAAATGTAAAACAAATTTTTTATAAGCCTACTACTAAAAAACATAACCCTAATTTTTTATTCTAAAAGTGAAACAATTCTCCTTTGCTGGCATTTTAAAAACATTTTGAAAGACAAATTTAAAGTCAGTATTTTTAAAGTGTGTATTTTGTGAATGAATGGAACCTGCTGTGATTTTCATGGACAGCTGCAGTGTGAACGTGACTGTTGGGCCATGTGGGCAGTCTGTGATTATGTCTCAAAGTTATCTAACACGCCGACTGTGGCGATGTAGGCCAGACTGTGAGTAATGACACGGATTTTGTGTGCATGTGTTAATGCTCTGCCTGCTCAGCAGAATCTTTGTTCCTTCCTTCGTGGTTATGAGCCAACATTTTGCCAGCTGATGTTTGGCTTGAATGTCCTTTAAAATTTTTTTTTTTTTAAATCACACTTTCCCGTCTGATAAACACTTTGATTACATTCTCACACCATCGGAGTTTATTCGTCAAGTGCCGTCCACAACATTAGATCCACCTCGAAGAACTGAAAATTCAATTTACAATTCCGATAACTGTTACACCTCTATTCTCTGCAATTATAAAGTTAACTAATAAACCCTGAACCCTCCCCACTCAAGTTGATTCATTCCTGACTTTTCTGTTTTTGCCTTTATTTGCAACACATCAAATAGCTTCACGCATTAAACTAGTTTTGTAATGGATCACTGATTTGAACTGACCCTCAAAAGCAAATGAAAGGATACGGTGGGAGGTGTGGATTGTCCGAGGAGCCTGAACTGTTGTGGGTGTCTGTGGTGTGGTGTGTGCTTGATGACGACCCCGTGTCACCTGATCTCTCATTAGGGCTGTTGAGTTCTTGTCTTTCATCTCCAGATTGCTGCGACCCTTCGTCATCTCTCTCCGAGTCTGAGGTATCTCCTGTGGAACCATTTAAGCTGTAGTAGTCTTCACTTTCTCGGTGGTTCCCACTGAGGTGACCAGATTCCATATTTATCAACAGCTTCTTCTTGCCCTCGTCTTCACTCAGGTCCAGCTTCTCTGGGGTCTCCAGGCTCTCCAGAGAGCCCAATTCAGGGTCTGACATGATGCTCGTCCATGGACTGGTTTTGTCAGTTAATGAGGTCACCTCATTTAGAGGCCTCAGCTTCACCACAACCTCCTCATAATCCTCATCTTCATCATCATCAACATCATCATCGTCTTTATCAGCTTCCTCATCCTGTCTACCACCTGTCTCTTCTTCATCACTCTCAGTTACAGTAACCTCACAGCTTCTTCTGTGCTTTTCTTCCTCGGGCTCAGAGTCTGTGAGGTCCTCAGGCATCTCTGCTGGTGCCGACAGCAGAGGAGACACGACTTCTGTGGAATAATGTGAAACTCTGTGAGGACTGGAGGCTCTCTCAGTGATCGTCTGTGCACTGCTGTCTCCAACAGGTGAAGCTGCAGAGAAGCTCGGTGGGTTTGAGGGAATCGTTTCCAAGCAGTGTCCTTGCAGACCTGCGTGAAGAGATGAAGTTTGGGGGAGTCTGATAAAAATGCAAACGCCCCACTTAAAGGAATAATAGAAAAAAACAACTATCTTGCACTTCTAAAATTCAATAATTAAAAAGCTGTTAAATTATTGCAAAAACTAAAGTGGCGATATCACAACTCAATGAAACTCACCTTTTGCCTGTTTCCAGTTTTTGTGCTAAGTCAAGCTAACGAGCAACTATCTATGACCATTTCCTATTTACAGTACAGGTGTGAGAGGTACTGATTACTACTTCAATTCTGAACTGAACATTTTTGTTTTAACTAACTCACACCTACAAAGTTATTAACACTGATATCATCTGTATTTCAAATAAATAGCACATGATATCACAAGAGCTAAATAGCAGATGCTGCAGCAGCAGCAGACTTTATTCTGGTCCAATGGACGTCCCATGGGCCATCCATCAGAAGACGGTAAATATTCAGAATTGCAAGCTCACCTCCAAATTCAGATTTAAGAAAATATAATCATCTGAGCAGACTCAAATGAAACCCTGGTCCCTGTAGTGGAAACACAGCTTGTAACAGGAATTAAATGAGACCTTTACTTGGGTCATGAGCTCACCACTAATAATGTTGTGGTCTTCTCCGACTAACTGGTTGGACTTTAGGAGAAGCTGAGACGTGTCGTACTTCGAGTCCCTCCATTCCTCATGTTGATTGTGACAGCCCTGCTCTGGCATGGACGGGAATGTAGGAGTTGAAGGCTTAGGGCTATATCTCTGAATGTTGTCGAGCTCGCTCAGCTTTTTCCTGTAAAAAGAAACAAAGCTCAGCTTCTGTGTCAGTCATAAAAATGCTAACACAGAGTGTGAGGAGCAGTACCTCAGTGCTGAGAACAGGAACGAGTTGGAGGGATTGGCATCACCTGCACCGCTGCTGTGAGCAGACTGAGATGCTGCTTGCTCCTGCAGACATTGGTGATACAGGCGTATGTTGTCCATGTGCTCAGAATGGCGATCACTCTCACTGTACCTGCAGCAGTTGTTACAATAACAGAGGAACACAGTGGAAAATGTTATATTTTAGCATGTGGGGATCAATCAAAACATGCAAATTAGGGATGCAGTGACTCTGATACCAGTGTTTAACATAACAATGTGACTACTGTTTTTTGATTTTTAATTCTCTTTTAGTGGCAGGAAACAAAAAAGTCCTCATTGTATTTATGCAGTACTGTGCAAATGCTTTAAGCCATCCTTCATTTTTTTTTTCTCCACAGAGCCACAAAAGGGGGCAGCCAGTGTCCAAAGTTTTCCTTTGGACATTGGCTGCTTTTCACTCATTTTCAGTCCAGTCCATGTACCTTATCATTTTCAGAGGAACTTTTTGTTTGTTCAGCTACTTAACACTGATCTATGAATCATCTTGTTTTTTCGGCTTCTCCCTTTAGAGGTTGGCACAACGAATCATCTGCCTCCATCTTACCCTATCCCTAGCACCTACTTCTGTCACACCAACAGTCTGCATCTCCTAAACCCTGATTTATGAATCATTCAAGCATAAAAGAAGCACCTAAGATAAGGGTTGCAGCAGTGTTGTGTCTATACATAACAGACAACTTAGCAGGAACCCATTTTGAGCGTCTACACCACCTGGCTACACGGTGGAGGCTCTGTCAGGGTTTCCGACAGTAGTGTCGGGAATCTCGATATAATTGACGTTATTGTGAATCTTAAAGCTTGTTGTACAAATGCTGTTTTTTGCCTTACATACTGTATTTCCATTTCTATTTGCATGTTTCAATACATTGCTGCACCCATTTCCCAGCAAAACAAAGAAATGAGGGGGTGGCTCACAACTTTTGTACAACACTGTCATTTATAAAAGTGTCATCGCATCATCTCTGAATGTGTAAACTAAATGATACAGATTTATGAAACTGGATCTCACGAATAAGAACTGCAAAATGATGGGACACAGCAGATGAACATTTGTTGCTGCCTCACTAGCTGCCAAGCTGTCACTGTCATCAGCCAGGAAGGCAAACATCAACAGAAAATCAGCACGACCCTGGTGCGAATAAAAACCTTTCAGAGAACAGCCTGTCAGCGTGGTCGGGTGATGAGATCTTCTGCTCAGGGAACCTGCTAATGTGAGAGGGAAAGCTGCTGTACGTGGCTGTGGTCTGGTAACTGAGAGGAAAGGCCTGGCACAAAACCTGCCAGACAAAAACATTCTGGTTTCAAATTTTAAATAAATAAAAAAAAAAGGCTTCAAATGTAAAAATCTGTCCAAGCTGCTCACCGATGAGTTTTTGGCAGCTTCTTCACTCACAGATTGTCTCTGCCAGCGCAAATCTTGGACCCCCTTCATTGGCGTGATGGACACTTTAAGCTGGCCGCGACACTGACCGGTGATGTCGGTGATGTGGTACCAGCCGCACACTGACGGGAGGCCAAAGACTAAAGGGGACAGGTCTACAGAGGCAAATCCAATCGCCCTGTCCAGCTCTATGGATGCAAAACAACCCAAGAGTGAATGAATCCATCCAACAAATCAAAGCAGCACAAATCACGGCATGAAACTGCTTTCTGTACCTCCTTTATGCCAGACTTTAAACACAAGGGATTGCTGTGGATCAACCAGGAGCTGCTTTGACAGCCTGGAAATTTGAAAAGCATACATCAGCCTGATGTTTGATCTGCAGATTATTTAAGATGAGGTGTGTGATGTAACTCGACCTGCACTCGTGCTGATGGTCCCACACGGGGCAGTCTGTGTTGGATATCAGAGGTGTGGACACTGATTCAGCAGAGTCAGCAGTGACGTATGAAACACAGAAGCAGGGCAAGCCTTCACTGCGCTCTGCGAGAGGACAGCCTGATAGAGAAACACAAGCCCATTGTTTTTAGTGAACTGTATGTTTATTTGATTTTTTGTGTTTTTTAAAAAGAAGGTATCAAGTCACATGTTTCACCTTTCAGGCTCAGCTGCATGGCCTGATCCACTGTGATAGTCACAGGGAAAGATTCATCTGCACTCATCTCAGTGTGCTGGACAGATGAGATTTCTGGAGTGGGTTTGGAGGATTTATACTTGTCTTTGCTTTGTATAGATGATGTTCCGAGTGTAGACGGGGAAGGGATTTGATCTTTTGCTTCTACGTCCTCTAACAGTTTCTCCTGACTGTCAGAGTCCACCTGGGTGTCAGCTTCAGCAGGTATCTCTCCTAGATAAGAACCTGATGTCAGGGTGATGTGCACCCTGAGAGCTGCTCCTTGTAGATCTGCTGCTGAGCGCTTAAACAGAGGGTATACTCCTGTGAAAATTTGAAAAAAAAATTGTTAACACTCTGAAATACAGAGATTATTTTACTAAAGCAGTGCCAATTGGTTAGTTCATACCACTGAGAGTTAGCTTCTGCTTGGACGTCTTTGTAAGAGAGGACAGATCGACGAATGCTGAGCCCACCAGTCGGTCTGCATCACTGGGCCTTCTGGTTTTGTTTTTCGTAAAGGCAACCCACACCTGCACCTCCAGCTTCTCCCCTTGTAGATACCACATTAAAGGCTGCGTACTTCTCAGTTCCAAAGTCCTACTTCCTTCAAAACTCACTGTGGCCTGGCCTTCCTCTGCGCCCTCCTCGACAGATGGGTGTTTCAAGTGCGAGCAGTAGGCATCCTGGTCGTAGAATTTGTACCTGAAGTAGCAGTAGGTGGAGCGCTGCAGCTCACTGTGGCCAGGCAGAAGCAAACAGTGAATGGGTAGCCACACTTTGGGCATGGATAAAGTTAGAGAGAGTTTTGTCATGCTCTCTTCAAAGGATTCTTCATAATCCTGCATCACTGCACTGTCAGTCAGGGTCTTTTCCCAGCCTAAACCCTGAGCAGCTTTAATGACCCTCTCTCTATCCGAGTGGTGAGCGAAACTGATGGAGATCTCGAGGCCTCCGACCAAGATGTGCTGGTGCTGAGAAGAACTCGTTTCCTGAGTTATATAAACCCCAAACCAGCCTGAAACACCTACATGTGTGGAAAAAAAAACACTGACTCATACCGAATATTTACAAAAAAACCCTGCTTCACCCAGAAATCATTATAAGTCCAACATACCTGTTTTTTTGTGGATGAGATCAGACAGAGGTATTTTCACAGTCCCCAACATCACATCTTTAGGATTGGAACTGTTCACAGCTACAAAAAAACCCCCCAAAAAACAAATAAAAAAAAATAGGACAAAATAAACATAAGCATACCACAAATAAAACCTTTATACAGTATTTTTTTCCAAAGTTCTCAAATATATCATCCATCGATTTTCATCTGCTTGTCCAAATTCAGGGTCCCAGGGAGGGCTGAAACATATTCCAGCTATCACAGGGCGAGCGGCAGGGTTCACCCTGGACAGGTCTCCAGGCTGTTGCGGGGCCAACACAAAGAGACAGACAACCATTCACACTCACACTGCGGTGTATTTTTATCACTTTTACATCATTAATTACTATTATTACTCAGTATTATGTATTGGGATCTATATACTACACACACAGGTTTGATGGATATATACTGTTTGCCACTTATATTGTCACGTGCACTGGAACACTGCACGTTTAGATGTGTGAAGAGAACAAAGGCCTGCTCTGTTTCGTGTGCAAGGCCACAGTTTTTTCTTTAGTGAAACTGAATTCACTCATAGCTAGAGTCTCACCTTTGTACACTGTGCACTTTTGACACTGTAGGGCCAGGTTAAGTTGAGGGGGGTTAAATCCCACTGCCACTAATTTGATAAGGGAACAGAACTGTTTACTACGATGACGACTGGCCTAAAGTTTGACTAGTCATAAGACACTGTGGACAGCTGTGTGAGGGAGTATTAAGGGGGAGGTGTTATCATGTGGGCAAGTTGTTTCATTCTGGAAGACCTTGAAGGTGGTGCCCAAGGAATTGAACTAGTCAGAATGTGAGCCACCGTTCCAAGCCACCTGCACTGAGACCCGGAGGGGAATATATAGAGGAGCGCACTTTTTGCTTTTCCTTTTCACCTCTGCACCAGCTCAAGGCATCACTCCCGGGAGGGCTTTTGCTTCTTTTTACTTTGTTAACTCTGTGCTTCAATAAAACCTGTTTCACGTTGCCACGGAAAACACCAAAAACGCACAAAAGTAAGGTAAGCAGTTTTCTGCATAGTTGGTGTTTTCTGGATGAGTGTGGGACTTCCCCCCAAGTTCTTGGTTATGCTTTCAAAATAAAACACCTTATAGGTTTCGTGGTTGGTTTTTTCAATGCTAAAATTATATGATTTGGATTAAAAAGAAACTCCTGGACTGAGCAGGTATTGTGTCAGGGGTTTTCCTTCTAAATTGCATGGCTGAACTCTGGCACGGAATGAATGGGGGTTGTGCTTGAGTGAATGTGAATCACAGCTGTTAATGGTGTTTATCTTTATTTGTTTTGTTGGTATTATATTGAGTAGTGCTAATGAGAATGACGCGAAAGGTCCTCATGGTGATTTACCGCTGAGAATCGTCCGGTCCAACCCTTTATCTTGGACCAGATGAGCTCAGGCTGCTATCGGCCGTGGGAGACACTTCCCAAGTCGTGTATGTGCGTAAGTATTTGGGGGTCTCAAAGTTAAGATTTTGAGACTTTTGAATTAACAAAGCACAAAGGATTCGACTAGGAGGATTTATGAATAAAGAAAGCTAGCAAAGCCACACGGCTGTTACCGCATGATTCTTTGGAATCCGACAGTGATCGGGCTCTGAAGGAAGTGGGCTGCTCAGGGCGTAGTGATAATTCCAAGGTAGCTGTCGAAGTAAGCTCTTGGTTTCTCAGAATTAAGGTTCTGGGATTTTGCTTTTACAAGGCACAAGGACGGGACTTGGAGGAATATGATGTCAGACACCGGATAAGGGGTGCCACTTGGCCAAGCTGTATATATGTAATATATTGTACATAGTGCTTCCCAAACATAATTTTTTTGCTGTAAATTTTGCTCTTGAAAGTATAACTTAGTTATTGTTGCCTGTTGCTGTAAACTGTGCTCTATAATCTTGTGTGTGGAAGGCTGAGAGATAAGGAGGAGAAGGAGGCTTCTGCAGTTGTGAGGCCTCAGCTGCAGACCGGTGCGTGTGTGTGTGTGTGTGTGTATGTATGTGTGTGTGTGTGTGTGTGTGTGTGTGTGCGCGGCGAGAGCAGAGGTAGTCTGTTTCTTCTCCATGCAAATAATCCATGAAGGCTTGCGTAAAATTGGGGAAGAAGTTCAAATTAGAGTTTAGTTATTGAAGTTTAAAGTTTGTTCTTAAAAGTGCTAAAAGTTTGAAGTGGTCTGTAGGGGTTAGAAGTGATTAAATAAGAGACCAAAAGAGAGACGAACAGACTTAGCTTATAGAAATTGGGGATGTTTGTGTAAAATAGACAGCAGGAAAGAGAAGGAATTTCTATTAATTAGGCGAATAGCAAGATTAAAAACCATAATGGGTTGAAATAGGGCTATCTGGGGTGATTCAAATAGAGATCATTTCAAAGGTCAGGTTATTTATTATAAGTCCACTAATGCAATAGTGAGTCAGATTGACTAAAAAGAAAAGTTGATTTGTCTAGAGTTAAGTGTAAAATATATGATAGTCATAAGGAAGAAGCAAAAGTAGTATTAAAATAATATTAACACAGCTTGGAAGCTTTCTGAGCTCAGAACACGTAAACAACTGCCAAATAGAAGGGATTAGAAACAGTGTAGGGAGAGACGGAGAGTGAGACCTTGAGGAGGAGATAAGCTGAGAGAATCTTTGTGAATAAAAGTAACTCCCTGTGCAGAAATAACAAGTTACAGCAAAATATTTAGGAATAGTAGAGAATTGAGAACTGTGAGCTGATTTGTGAGTGGCTGGCTGGTCGATCTGAAGTGCTTGTATTGTTCGAAAAGCATTTAAAAACAAGTAAATAAGTAAATAAAAATTTAAAGAGGAGTCAACCAGATTAAAGTAAAGTGGGGCAATTGCTGCCTGGCTGCTCTGGTGTCTCAGGTGCGGTGCTGCGCATGCTGTCTGAAAACTAAAAGAGAAAAAGAGGGTTCCCATCCAAAAAGGGATTTTTTTTTTTTTTTTTAAAAGAACTGCTGCTGGGTGCTGCCTTTCCCCTGCAACTCCTACATGAATAGTAGGACAAGCCTGCTGATTAAAATTAATTCATAAACAAATAATAAAGTGCTGGATAAAACCAAGTAGATACCTGGAAAATAACTGTGTGTTCACAAACCTGCCCTGTAGGCAGGTGACCTTGATATGTTACTTTTTCTGTTTGGAGGAGCGGGTGTGGGAAATGGGACACAATCAGTCCAAAAAGGAGAACTCTGCAAATGCACCCACGAATGTGGTGATAAAACAACACCCACGACACAGGCGTCCGGTGGTAAAATGCATGCGAAAGTGGCATGACAGGACCGAGGGGGAGAATCAGTGGCCAGTGTGTGGTACCTTCAATGTGGCAAGTTGTGATAAGGTGGAATTAAGCATAAATAAGAAAATGGCAGCTGACTTGCAGCGTAGTAGGAGGCAGGAAGATAAGAGAATTGAAGAAAAGGAGGTGTTGGGTGGTTTAAATTGGAGGGGAATAGATTAAAGCAGAAATTTAGAGAACACAAACACATGACGCAAAGAGATGGGGATTTTGTGTCTCTAGTTATACAGGACATGTTGAAAAAGTTGGGTATCAAATAAAGGTTTGGCTTTGTCTATCAGCCACAGGCCCAGGGGTTTGTGGAAAGTCAGAATGGCATCTTGAAGGCAAAAATCGCTAAGGTTATTGCAGATGTGATTAAGGAGAGTGAAGAGAAGCTCAGCTGGCTGCAAGCCTTGCCTTTGGCTTTGAGGTCACAGACAAACAGAACCAATTGTTTGACGCCGCATGAAATGGTTACTGGCAGGCCGATGCCATTTTTGGGGGGGCCGTACGAATGGCCCTCATTGAATAAATTAAAGAAGGAAATGGGAAGATACCTGAGACTATTGTCAAATATTCATAAAGTTATCTTTCAACAGGTAAAAGGGGCTATACGAGACCCACCTCCTGCAACAGAACTCCAGGTGGGAGCAGAACTCCAGGTGGGAGCAGAACTCCAGGTGGGAGCAGAACTCCAGGTGGGAGCAGAACTCCGGCGAGCCTACTACGAGATGGAAAAAATAAAGGCTGATCAAGCGAGCACTGCTGAGAGGAATAAGAACCTGATTCGTGAGGGGGATCAGCTGCAAATCCTGAATGTTGTGCTTGACAGCAACTATGAGACAGCCAAACAAATGTTGTTTCAGAGACTCACTGTGGAGAAACAGAGGCTTTTTGCCGCGACACAGAGGCTTGTTGCTGAGAAAAAGAGGCTTGTTGCCGAGAAACGGAGGTTTGTTGCCGAGAAAGAGAGGCTTGTTGCCGAGAAACGGAGGTTTGTTGCCGAGAAAGAGAGGCTTGTTGCCGAGAAACGGAGGCTTGTTGCCGAGCATCAGAGGCTCAGAGGCTTCTATTATCGGTATAGAGCGGGGCAACGGGCGATCATGGAAGCAAAACAAGGTGCCCCTGATCCTTGGCACCCTGATTCAGAAGCTGCTGCAGTACCGGAGGAAGTGGCCCACCAGCTTCTGCAGCCTGGAGGTGATGCTGCAGCACACTATGAGAACTGAATGTTGACCTGAAAAATGCTGAGTCTGTCTCACACTAAAATATGCCTTTCTTAATGTTGCATTTATTGTGATTTCATTCATGTATATCTCAAGTACCTTATATTTTGTGCCTTTAAGTATAGGTGCCTCTAGCTCACATGGTGAGCCCTGCAAGGTGGATGTAGTGTTGGTAAGATCAGTCAGTTTGTTTGGTGAAAGCTCTTATAGCATCCAGGGCTGCCAACACACCGTGTGAGTAAGAAGATTAGGATTTGTAGCTTGCAAATAATTAAATAATAACCAGCCCACGCAGTGTGTTTTTTGATGATCACTTTGTTTGATAAATATTTACTCTTATTTTGATAAAAATATTTTGTACTGATACCAACAGGCATCAAAGAGGGAGATGTGGTGTATTTTTATTTTTATTATTTTTATTTTATACATTGACATCATTAATTACTATTATTACTCAGTATTATGTATTGGTACCTATATATTACACACACAGGTTTGATGGACACAATATATACTGTTTGAGACTTGTGTTGTCACGTGCACTGGAACACTGTACGTTTAGATGTGTGAAGAGGACAAAGGCCTGCTCTGTTTCGTGTGCAAGGCCACAGTTTTTTTCTTTAGTGAAACTGGACTCATTCATAGTTAGAGCCTCACCTTTGTACACTGTGCACTTTTGACACTGTAGGGCTAGGTCAAGTTTAGGGGGGTGAAGTCCCTCCTCCACTAATTTGATAAGTAAGGGAGCAAAACTGTTTACTACGATGAGGTCTACCCTAAAGTTTGACTAGTCACAAGACATTGGGGACAGCTGTCTGAGGGAGTATTAAGGGGGAGGTGTTATCATGTGGGAAAGTTGTTTCATTCTGAAAGACCTTGGGGGTGGTGCCTTGATCTCGAACTAGTCAGAATCCGAGCCACCAGTCCAAGCCACCTGCACTGGGAGGGGGAGGGGGGTGGTGAGCTTGGGAATATATAGAGCAGTGGCAACACTGGGAAGCAGCGCACCTTTTGCTTTTCCTTTTCATCTCTGCACTGGCTCAAGGCATCACTCCCGGGAGGGCTTTTGCTTATTTTTACTTTGTAACCTCTGTGCTTCAATAAAACCTGGCAACGAAATCTGCTCATTTCCAGTGAGTTTTTGTAAGTGTGGATTACTGCTGAGGTGCACTTGTTTCCATTGGTTTCACCTCCGCCTGGTAGAGGGGAGAAAGCTGCGCCACGAACCGACAACACCTGTGGGCAATTTGGAATTGGCATTTAACCCTTACCCCACTATCTGCATGTCTCTGGACTCTGGGAGGAAGCCAGAGAACCTGGAGAGAGCCCAAGCATTTTTAGTATTCAATTCAGGCAGTTATTAAGTAAGTGTATACAATATAGAAAAAAAATCATCACAATTTCTGTGAGCATTGACTGGTGCAAAAAATATATAATTTAATTTTTTCATCAGCTGACTAAAAAGTAAATGGGCTTAGGGAGATGTGAGCCTGGGCCTCTACATTAGAATTAGGATCACCTTCTCTACCCAATGAGCTAAACCGGTGCCAATAAGAATCTCAGTTAAACATAAATATATTCAGAAAAACATCCACATGCATAACATACTTAATGCAAGTTAAATGAAGGAGTGATGTAGTTTTACAAAGAGTGCAATGAGCTCACTTAAACTTTTCCGACTGTCTCGGTTCCAGATGATAAAGACAGCAGAAGCCTGTTCCAGCTGCTCAGCGAGGCTGCGGGTTTCTCCGCTGCTGCTCTGCACCATCAGGTCACAGGACACCTCCATGTGGTGGTCAAACTCGGGCCAGAAGGTCCTGGCTGCTGTGCGGGTGCACCTCCTCTCGCTCTCAGGCAAAAAAGAAAGCTGGACTGTGACGAAAGTGTTCAAACCAACACCGACGAAGTAGCCAAACCTTTCATTTTGTTCTGCTAATAACCTGAAATAGAAGAGGCATATATCTAAGTACAAATTTTGGCATTATAGCTTCTAAAATAAAAATAAATATATAAGTGTATATATATATATATATATATATATATATATATATATAAATATAAAAAAAAATATGACTCTTTTCTAAACAGGACATATATATCTAAATCTCTTCTTTTTTT
>VUQK01038713.1:20418-33669 GCA_015106715.1 Bujurquina vittata | reverse complement strand
TTCATTATTCTTTTTTAATTATTTTTTTTTTTTTTTTAAAGAAATCAAATAGATGTCTTGAAACGTATTTCTTTGGATGAATTCTTCCTATGGATTCTTCAACACCCAACATCTAGACTAACATCGAGTACTTCCGTGTTCCAAAGTCTGCAAGAAACAATTGCCATCACGACTATGAGGTACAACACAAATGACACAGCAAGGGGAGTGAGGACATCAGGTCAGGAGGGAGACATTGCTAAGCTGGAAACTTGGATCCTCTGTGGCTGATTATCAATAGTAGAAATCTAAATGACCACATCAGAAACCATTTAAAATTTAAATCTGTTCTAGGACTATTCTTTAGCCACGATTAATAGTCTAGTAGGATAATAATCCACTAAAATTAATCAACATGGAGGATGAGAATGAAAAGAGTCTCTCCAAACCCCACTTCTGGTCAACTTTGTCTTAGTGATTCTTATGTGACCTGTTATATTTTACTGGCGATATTAGGCATCAAAATGGCTTTTTTTTAAAAGTACTCTTTAACTTAATGTATACCACACTGACACACAAACATTTAGGGTGAGTAGAGCTGCTTATAAAACCTAAAACTGAATTCCACAGCCAAACATAGCTTTACATTTGTACTTTTTTAAAAAAATTTATTTATTTTTTTTGCCATTAATTGGTTACATTCTAATTTTGCGAATTATACTCATGTTACATTTTCAGTGTGTGAGAATTTCAATGTTTCAGAATCAAAAAGGCAAAGTATTGTTCAATGGAAAAAAATGAGTCCTGACTTTAAAAGAGAGAGAGAGCGAGCGGGCGAGAGACTGTTCCTCTGATGATTCACCTGTCGGGTCTCTGACTGTGAGCTTCTGTCAGCTCAGATTGTCTTCCAGATTAAGTCGACTGACCAGGTCAAGTAAATTTAATCTACATGCTAAATATTGGTGTAAAGGTGACTGCTATACTCAGCATCCAGGGAAACACATCACATTTTAAAGTCCTTCTCTCTCATTAAAACTGAGCTCAGTTCAGCCTTACTAAGGCTGAGCAGCAGTACGACAGAAACAATTCATCAATCTTTTTCTATTAGACAAAGTCTTCCATCACGCACCACTATGCATTAATACACACGTGAGCATTACTGCTTGACAAACATTATAAAATGCCACACATGCAAAATCTGGCCTGTTCTTGGGAATATTGACAAACTGCTCCAGTGCTTGTCGGTATTGGTGGCTGTGCAGTAATGGCTGTCCAGCCGTTATGATCTTTGGGTTTGTGCTATGAGCTGTTTTCAAACCAAGGCAGTTGAAACTGATCAATGCAATACATCATATTCACCATATGGCTGTTATTGTATCAGGTGAAATAACACAAACAAGCAGGAACTGGTCAAAGCTAATGCAATCCAATGCTGAAAGTTGCTGTGGGGGCTGTAATGATTCATTGCCCACCTTTCAAAACAGCAACAAGTAAACAGCAGAGGCAAACTGTCTGCCAAAAGCAAGCAAGCCTGTAAGTGTTTGCCTAAGAACTAGGTGCATTTTGCCTGCATTCAACCACAGTTGAAATTGAAGGTTCTGCATGGAAAAGACCAGGAGGGAGCATTCAAAAAAAACAAAAAAAAAACAGAGAGAAAGAAACAATTTAGCAATTAGTCAGCAACATGAAATGAACCACATTAAAGTCAGCTCACAAAAACACACTTGTTAGGATTAGGAATGCATAAAAAGCCAAAAAGATAAGCATCGTTTGAAAGAAATGACAGTTCTGGAAAAGCCAAGTTATCTGCTTAGGTCTTCCCTCCTGCATTAAAAAAATTAAATACTGTAAAAGCACATGCAGCTTTTGTCTTCTCAGTTTGGATAACAAACAGAAAAGACTTTGAAGGAAAGTTAAGGAAAGTAGGTCTTTGTGAAACCATTTACTGCACAGAAAAAAGTCACCCAATAAATTAAAAACTGCGTGAATTATAACTGAGACTATACAACTAAACATATTAGCCCCAGGCAGACCAGAGCGGTCCTTCCTGAGTGACGTAAAATATTCAAAATGGCATGCGCTAAATAATAAAATCAAAAATCAGGCCTCTGTTATTAAGCAGAAAAGATTGCCATTCACAGCAGATCTCTGACCTAAAGATTAAACTGTGAAAATGCAATCAGTGGGACGATTACAAGTTCTGTATTAAACAGTTTATGTCACAGAGACAGTTGCTGATGGTCACAGCATAGAAACAGTGTCTTCTACGCTTTTTAGAACCACTTCTGTCAACAAAAACGCAAGTTCCTAAAGACCAAAAGACCAAATGTAAATGATGTATAAGCATTGGGCGACCTACATATATTACCTCTATCACACCTGTAGGATCTTTTCTGAGACCCCATTCTAAATCCATAAACATTCATATGGAATTGCCACTGTAACAAGCTATAACACTATAATAAGCTTTCACTCTTCTGGGAAGGGTTTCCGCAAGATTTTAGAAATTTAATATCGATTTTATTTCTATAGCACAATTAAAAGCAATGTGTTGGTGAGTTTTAAGCACTTGGAGCGATCATGCTCTGTAACTTTATGGTAAAAGAAAAATGGGCTGGTTCTTATATAGCACTTTTCTATTCTATATGAGCACAAAAAAAATGTTTTTCCCATGTTTTTGTTCATAAGAACCAATTCTTAAGTGCTTGTTTAAAAAACAATGACTTGATATGTGAGTGCATAAACGCTGCTAACTCCCCACAAGCGGAGCAGCATGTGTACGTATGCAGCAATGCGTAAACTTTGGAAGAAAGTCATTGCTCAGGATAATGTTTCACTGCTCTAAATGCCTGGGCACCCAATGACTTTTTAGACTGTCACTCTACGGAATATTATTATTGTTATTACTATTATTATTTATTTTTGCCAAACAACTGAAGTTGCCCTATGACAACGAGAGAAACAAAAACACATATTTGTATGCTCCAATCGTTTGTCCTTGACAAAAAATGCATTTACTCGAGTTTTTGTCCTAAATGCTGTTTTTCCAATGAAAATGAGCAACACTGAAGTGCTGGGAAAAAAATGCATGAAGGTAGAATAAAATGGGCTTTTTTGAGTGTGTGAAAGTGTTAAGTAAATTGTGCTCAATTTTCAGAGAGAGAAGCGACTGAGGTATTCTGTCTATTGCCTTAGATGTCTGCTTTTGGTGAAGGTGAGACAAACACACCCAACCACAATCTCTCATTCTCTGAGGTGCTATTCATTACAGCATCCATCATTGTCCAAGGTCATAATTATGACATCTGGGGAGTGGGCGGAATAGCTCATGCTGGATAAAAGGGAGAAAACCCACATTCTTTCCCACTGCCTCGTGACATTATACTGTAGCGCATCATAATCTACTGAACTCTCCATCCGTCCAGTTTTGTCACTGCTTAACCAATTCAGGGAGGCAGGTGGGCTGGTGCCGAAAAACAAAACAAAACAGAATCATCTTGCTGTGTCGCAAGAGTGCTCATTACCGCCCCCACTGTGTCAACCACACTGAATCATGGTCATACAATAACCAAGCTACTTACTCTTGGGCAGCAGTATGCATGTGTAAGCTCACTGTTGGTCAAGATCTCCAAACCAGTATGGGTTAATGCACAGTGCAGGTCAGCGTACACATCACTCATATAATGCACCACATCAGATCCATAGTAATCAACACCTGTTTGGGTGGTTTTGGTCAGAGGTCAGCTTTACCCACTCATGGCAAGACAACAACATGTCTCATAGAGAACAGAACATGATATGGTCACTAAAAGATGACCAAGCAGAACAAAAGTATCATCCACAACATTCTGAAAGGAACCAGATGGCAAAAGTAACTTTTTCTCTTTTTTTAGTTACAAAATCAAACTGGGATCACTTTTGATCTAAAGTCCAATCCTGGTCTAAAGTCCAACCATCTTCATGTCTAGAAAAACAAATGAGTTCTCCTTCACATCTGTGAATATATGTAATGTTGATGGCTATGTAACTGAACTGATTGTATCAAACACAGCTGGAACTTAGAACCGGTGCACTGGAAATCATTTGTAGTAAATTAAGTTCTGAAATAAAAGAAAAGAAAAGAAAGAAATCTAAGGTGGGGCTTTATAAATAAAGTAGACTTTCAGTCTGTCTTTAATTTAGTCAGAGTTTGAGTTTTGACAGAGTAATCACGCAAATAATAAACAAACAAACCCAAAAACACATTTAATTTTATTTGTAACTAAACATATTTTTAAAACTACGTAGTGTATTTGTTCAAAGGGAAATGTAGAAACTGCAGGGTGGTTTTTTTTTTAGGTTCAGCTTAATGAGAAGTCGAAAAAGAGCAAAGCGCTCTGCGAGCAGGAGCTCACATGCTGTAGATGAACCGGATCCCGTGGGGCTGAAAGAAGACCAGGGGCAGATCTGTGTTACTCAGCCATGGCGCTTTCCTACTTTCTCCCACCAGCCAGCTACTTTTACACACACATCCATATGTAACACACCAAGAGAACAGATGTGTGTGTCGTCGAGTAGGTGGCTCTCATTAACTGCATGCAGGTCTCTGTAAAGTCCAACCTGCTCCAGAGAATCAGTCTCAGTGTCTTTTTTTAAAGACATGAATATTTAGCATATTAATCCATTTCCTACTGTGGCAGCACTACTTTGAGAATTTTGATTTTATTTTTACTATGGCCATTGAATACTGGTATTTCCTGTTTTTAAGGCAGTAGCAGCCATGCTGTGGGATTCTTGATGACGAAGGAGAGGGTGAGCTACTCCTGAACCCGAAATCAGAAGCTGTTGTGTTTAAGTTCTCTTTCCCTCATGTTGTTTTCCATGATCTGTGTTCAAGTGTGTTTCCTTTGGTGTCTTGTCTGGTTTGCTTCCCATGTCGTCCTGTACTGTTGTTCCTATGTATATTTTGTCCATTGTCTCATGTTTTGTGTTTGGTTTGAAGTCCCAGTGTTCCTTATGTGTCGTATTTAGATTTCTGTTACGGTCTGGTTCAGATTCCCTGTTAGGTTTACATGTGTGTCCTGATTTGCATTTTTTTTTAGTTTGGCAGTCTTGTGTTCCTTTTGCTTTGTATTTAGTTTCGCTTCCCCTTGTCTCAGTGCGATTACGCTCAGCCTTGAGTTCCCTCATCGTGCCTTTGTGTGTTTAGTGCCTGTGTTTCGCCCTGGTCCTTGTTGCGTCATCGTTGGTTTTCCCCGCCGTGTGCTTCATGTCGTGTTTATGCCCCAAGTTCTCCATGTTTAAGGTCTTGCTACACATTGCTATTAAAGCTTTGCTTTATAATTAAGCTCCTCGCCTCGTGAGTCCTGCATTGGGGTCCTCTGCCTCGCTTGTCACAGCCAAACTTGACACCTTCTGGCTAAAAAAGTTTGGGCGAAAAAGTCCAGCTGAGAGAGTCCAGCATCATTAATGTTCCATAAAAGGATCCCTCGGAAACACATTCTCTAAATATCTCTCCTGGAGTTCGTAAGATATTTCCCCTTACATTACCAATAGAGAGATAAGATGTGACTATGTTTTGAATACAGTAATCCTTTATTATTTCATGATATCATGACAGAATGCTGTTGCAGTACACACACACACACACACACACACACACACACCTGACTGCCAGTTTTCATCAGCTCTGCTATACCAGCCTGTATTTTAAAGCTGCTTCACTCCCACTGCCAGTGTTGTCTCTTCCCTCTGGGACAGATTGTGTATCTTTGCTCCCCCACTGTTTTCTCTCCTGTGGTTAAAGGCTGCTCCTTGTCTTAGGCCAGGCCCAGAGGGTGGTGATGCTCCTCAGCTGGTTCGGTGGTGAGCCAGATGAGTAACCTTTGGCAGCATGGGAGTGTGTGTGTGTGTGTGTGTGTGTTTGTGTAGGTGCTTAACCTTGCCTCTGCATTGTGTTATGTTTCTCTCCCCTGGTGTCCTGCCTGCCGTGTCTCTCTTAACCTCTTTGTAGGTCAAATCCGATCTCGGAGCCTCTCCTGACACTGCCAGCGTGACACACAGAATTAAAGCAACAAACTCTGACGACAAAACCTGTGGTCCGTTCACTCCGTGGGCCTCGAGAACCGTTTAGTCTGTTCTGCTGTCAGAAATGGATTGCAGTCAGACATGAGCGAAACGCAGGTACCCAAAAAGACAATAAATACTTCTTTTTTTCTTTTTTCTTCAGTGATCGACATGGTTTGGATACATAATGCTGAGCATTGCAGAGATATGAATCACCTTTTTTAGAGGAGAAATTTTAAAAACAGAAGTCTTTATGTTTAAACATTTTCACTCCTAATGGCTAAAACAATAACATGTAAAGCCTGCTGGAAGCTGTCAATGAGTCGGAAACAACAGAGTGCTGGATATCTCCTGCTGTGTATGTATCTCACATTAAGCTGCTACATTTCCTCCCACCTCTCAAACACTTCATTGTCAACGTGAACTACTATCTCCTCCTTGATCCCTCTCCATTAGGGAGTTGGCAGCTCTGATCAGACTATGGTGCACTTGACTCATCTCCTCTTTGAAACAATGGCCACATTTAATCAATCGGCTTGAAGCTAATGGCTTCAGTGGGCCAGGGCCAGGGTACACTGGCTTAGGTCAGTATCAGACAGCAAGGAAAAGTGATTCTGGAGGTACCTCCTGGTAAAAACTCTTAAAGGGCATTTTAACAGAGAAACTGTTCAGCACTGACAACTGCTTTATAAACACAATGTACTGACATTTTAGAGCCTCTGTGCTCAGAAGCACTCACAATTACTGTCAAAGAGTTCACAATCGGCAATCATTCAGTGTCAGCTAGCCAACTAGACCATGATCTTTGACCATGTATACCGCATGGCGGTGGTGAAGGTGATCCAGGTTCACATCTGATCCATGGACCTTTCCTTAGAGTTTTCCCTTATCTCTCTCTCTCCCCACTTTACTGTCTATCTTCAACACCCAGTAAAGGCCAAAAAATATATATCCAATCCAATCCAATCCAACTTTGAAAGACAAACAAGGTTGAACAAAGCACTTTCCAGATAAAAGACAGCAATACAATACAAATTTAAAATTTTTTAAAAATATATAAAAGATTGCATATTATGTCACTAAAATATCTATAATAAAATATATGTTATTTGTGTCATACATCGTTATTGGAATCCACTGTATATCACTACGTGTTAGCAAATTCATATTCGCTTTCTGTAATTAAATGAACATATCTAACCTATTTATTTTAAGTATTCTCAGCTGATTATAAAGTCAAGGTTTATACAAATATCTGCCCTCTTGCTGGTCTTCTCTCACGTACGATGACTGATTTTGCATGGAACTCACAAACCTTTTCGGTTTTGTGCTGTCCACATTTAGCCGATAGGCAGCTCCTCTCTTAATGATTAGACTCAGTGTTTAATATGCAGAATAAAATGACAGCAGGTTGTTTTGCGATTACAGAAACAGATGAGGGGAGAAAGTTCCCTCTGGGTATTTTTGTGCCACTCCATGTATTAATTTTTAAAATTATTATATAAAACTGGGTAACATCAGGTCTCCTCTGAAGGCGTATTTCCAACCACTTGTCACAAATCACATTTTCACCACAGATTCTCCAACGACTTGTCCACAGTTAGACTGCGTAGTTGCAGACTGAGGAAAACTGCCGTGTCTCTGTGTTGTCACAACCCGGATGGATGGATGGATGGATGGATGGGTGGATGGATGGATGGATGGATGGATGGATGGATGGATGGATGGAGCAATGTAACATTCATCACAGTGTATCTAATGTGGTACTGTCAGTGTAAACTGCAATCGTAAGGTTAGGTACTTTATACACCTATGATCCACCAACCACATCTTGATTCCTCTTAGGTCATTAATTATTAATGTGATGCTTCATTCATTTGTTTACTCATTGAATTAATATGAAGAAATCCAGCCATTTGATTTTGTTCTGTCCAAACAAGTGAAGCCACAAAGAAACGGCGCCCACAGCAATAACCGGCTTTTGCCACAGTTGACAACTGAGAGAAGCTCTTAATGGGAACGTTTGTCTGCTAAAAAAAAAATCTGGAGTGAATGATGTGACTTATGTAACACAGTCTGACATTTCTATTGCGCCCATAACTGAGGCCCTCCAAGCTATCAAAGATTAATAAGTACATTAACACCATTTGCTTTGACACTATTCCTAATAATCCATTCTGACATTTGAGATGTCATTGAAGCCAGATAGTCTTACTTTCCCCACACAAGATGCTCCCCTGGCTATGAAGACAAAAGTGGATCAAATGAATACGTAACAGCGCTACGGGATGGAAATCTAAGAACAAAATGCCATTTGAACGATCCGGGGCAAATTAATGAGGCTTCAGTTGAAGCTGACCTAAGTGACATCTTCAGAGACTGTGTGACTTTTGATACATCCCTCTTATTTCTATTTAAGTTTTATAACTCGTTCATGTATATAATACACTATCCCAGACACCCTGATCTTGTTTTCCCATGTGATGTTGTTGAGAGAAATGCTTAAGTGTGACTCTTGGCTCTCAGCGAGCCGCTCTGTCACTTGGAAAGTGGTTAATGGAAATGGAAAGCAGACAGGGCTTAGCCGGGAATGATGCAGATCCCGGCAGCTGGAGAAGAATAGCTGAGAGACAATAGCAGGGAAAGTCTACATTGTACTTCTGAGTCTGGTCATTCATGTAAAAGTCTCTCATCATTCATTTCCTCTTTATACTCTCATCTCTATGGGTAGAATAACAGCATACATACACATTGCATTTAATCTCTCATTAGACTAAATTGGCTTCACTCAAAACGTGAATGAGCCTGCCCACCACTTTAATCACACTCTGGATCTTGTTCTGACATATGGCATAGAAGCTGAAGGATTTAGCAATATTCCCAGAAAACCCTCTTTTGTCTAATCCTCCGACCCACAAACAAGCAGCAACTGGAAGTAGCTGGATTAAAGGCCAGGACGAGCATCTCAAGGGTGGTGATGTCTGTGGGTTCCACACCCTACCAGCACACATAGGTGGGCCCCATATAGGATAAGGAAGGGCACACATTATGGGTCCCCATACGGGTTTGTCCGCAGTTTCCATGGTGGCCCTACATGGATTTGCCCTGATAGATATTAAAAATTTGCTCATTCGGACCCGGATGGTCCATGCATGCATAGACTATGCATGGACCATGCATGGACCATGCATGGGCCTAATGTAAGTCAACCATATGGGTCCAAATGAGCACATTTTCAGGGTCTTTTAATATCTGTCTGGGCAAATACATGTAGGGCCACCATGGAAACTGCGGACAAACCCGTATGGGGCCCATAATGTGTGCCCTTCCTTATCCTATATGGGGCCCACCTATGTGTGCTGGCAGGGACACTTCAGGTGGCACTGACTGCAAAAGATTTTTTTTAATCCAAGTATCGAAAACGAACCTTATATTTAAAATTATATTAATTTACCCAGTGAATTTAGAGGATCAGAACATGGGGGGGATTATGTATAAAAATGTCTAAACAGTTAATGTATGTTATTTTTTTTTCCTTTAAACTCCTTCAAATAAAGACAGAAGTACACCTAAACACATCTTGATTGTCAGATTTAAAATCCACTGCGGCGGTGTGCCGAAGAAAAAAACTATTAAAACTTAACTGTATGCATTTAACAAGTATGAGACGTGAGGAAGGACAAAGGTGCAGCAAATTGTGCTAGTTTATGTTAAACAGACAGATAGACAGGTTTCATAAACTTTGTGAAAGTAGATTGAGCCATGCAGGAAGAACCTTCTGGAGTCTCAGGCGCCTCATGCAGTAAACTTTATCTGGAGGAGAACAAACATGTTCACCTGTGTTGATACAAGTCAGCTTGCAAAGGGTATTCATCACCAACAATGAAAATAATGAACCTCAGAGAAATTAGAGGCCGTATTGCTCAAAACTCTACAAGGTTTACTTTTCACATAGATAAGCTTTCAGTAACCCGTCCTCTCTCCTCTCCTGCTACTCCAGATCTTAAACATTCTCGATGGACTGTGTAATTAAACAGTGTCATGTGATGCAGTTGATGAGCTCACTTTTCATTTTAGGGGTGATTCAACATGTCAGCATGTTACTAACAGAAGTATCAAACATGCTTAATGTTTGGTTGGTTGTTTGGTTGCATTTTCACACAAACACACGTGTGTGTTTTCAAAAAAACAAGAATGCTCCTTGTGAAGTCATTAAGCTGCTTGCTAGCATCATTGTGCTGACTGCACATCTGCACTGGGTGCAGGAGGGCTATAAAAGGCATCTCTTACCTCACATGCACACCATGTACACCAATAACTGTATTCAGTATCCAGGCAGTGTTGTTGCGATATTGTCTGAAACTCTGTTGTCACACTCATTAAGTGTGTGTGTGCATGTGTGTGTGTGTGTTCTAGCGAAGGCCCTGAATGTGCTCCAGACTGAGCGTATCTACCATGCTGCCCAGTATGAGTGGCACTGCACTCCGGATACAGTCCAGTCGGGAATGCTTAGACGGAACAAAACATCAGGATTCCGAGTAAATCTGCATTTGGCAACAACAGCATGTGCAGTGCCCAGAAGTCATTCACAAAATATGATGAGTGTATGTCCAGTTCTGATTCCTAAGACTCACAAGTCATCATTGAGACTTCTGTTATTACAGTGCTACACATTCAGCTGCAGTTTGCCAGAATAGGTTCACCTGGAAACTGTAAGCGTCAGCACCCTGAGGGATGCGCTGCAAAGCAGTTGTCACAGAACAGGCTGTCTCGTCCAACCCCACAACCCCAAACACTGAAAGTGGGTATTGTGATGGTGGCAATCAAATTTCTTTGTTAACCGAAGTCTGTTCATCAGGTTCTGAAAGAATATCAAATATTCCCTATTTTCAATGGACCTATCAAGTGACGCCAACTTCAGGAACTGTTTGTGAAGAGCGATAAATATGTCAGCAAAAACGGTGGCAGAAATATAATTATTTTATCTCTCTATGCCCAGTACTGTTGCTCATTTCTAAAGACACAGCTGCAGATTAGACCTAAACTGAGATCAGGCTGCATTTTATCTACTCAAGAAGGGCTTAAACTGCTTATTAATTATTCTCTAAAACACAATAAATTATAATGACAATTGAACAAGTGTAAAAGTGCGCCAGCTTTGTCAGACTGAAACATTTAGACTCAACACACCTCACTCACCCATTTTTCTTACTTCATAGAAGACCACCTTGGGGTCTGGAAAGCATCTTAACTCCTCAGCCCGCCAAAAATAAAAATAAATATATAAATGAAGTGATTATTGCACATGAGAAACCACCAGCTTTACTCAGCATCAGATATGTTTTCTTCAACATGATTGCCTAGTTGCATAAAAAATATTTGAAAGCTATGGGTAAATACTTGCAAATTCAAGCAAAAAGCTTTAATCCTGTAATCCCATGATGCGGTCTCACCTGTGATTTTTTTTTTTTTGCATCTTAAATGCTGAAACAGAGAACACGCTGGTTTGCTATGACAAAGAGCAGCATTTTGCTATATGGTGATAAAGATGCTTTTGCTGTGGAGAATTTGCTTTTGAGATCCAATCTGCATCTGAAGGGTGGATGTAACTCCTGTCGTGTATAACGGATTCATTTACACACAGTCTACTGTACTTCCATTCTCAGTTATTCACTCAGCACAAACACTGTAGCTCTGCTCATGCATGAACGTGAAGCAGAACATCGATCATACTGCTGCTCGTGTCATACACGGTAAGCATCATAAAGAGTGTTTGCTTGGTTTTGCTTGATTGGATATTTGATATCAAGAACAGAGCTTGGCTCTTGATTCACCTGCGCACTGTTTAAAGAGATTTCATGCTGCTGTCACACAAACGTGATGGCTTTGCAACAACTTTTAACAGCCAGGTTTTCACAGTGGGAAGCAGCACATATAAAATCAAAAGGAGTTCTTATCAACTAGAGCATGGAAAAAAATATCACTGTGAACACTTACTGAGCCCGAGCACAATCATTGTTTCTCGCTTTATTTAGTGAGCCCCATGCAGTGTTCTCTTGATGGACTTTAGATCCACAAGCGTGGGTTAAATCAAGGAAAACTGGAAACTTTCATACGATTGGATTAATTATGAAGACACCTGAGCTGCCGTTTCTTTAGCACCGTTACCATTTTTTAGACCATTGCTTTGAATGCACAGACGAGTTTGCAACAAGCAAGTTTTTATGTTTGTGATCTAAAGGTCAATTAAATGTTGAATTAATATTACAAAATTCAAGCTGATAGTTATGAGGATTCATGTATGATATAGCAGCAATGACAGTGTATATAATAAATCCTAACAATTCTAGAACATTCTTGCCATTTTCAGTAAAATTCCAATCATTAAGGCTCTTATGTTTTCACATTTTAGGTAAAACAGGTCCTGCTATTGTGTGATATTAGATCACATGAGCATGTTGTAAAAATCTAAATCTGCATATAATTTAATGGTATATGAATACCTGCGTTCTTCCTAAGCATTTGTCTCTTTGGTGCACACTGTTGACACCTCAGTCTTGAAATTACAATTAAGCATCAAGATGTGTGTGCAAAGGAGAGGCAAGTCGTGCTCCATGTGGCGTACACTCAGAAGTAAGCCATGGTGTCCTCAGGTGCAAAGGCTCTATAGTCCACCCAGGGAGGCTTCAGCAGTAGGAGCGGCAGATGAACCCGAGCAGGGGAGGAAGTCCCAGTCTGAACAGAGTTGGTGAGCAAGAGAGCAATAGCACAACCAGGCTCAGGGTGGGGCAGCCATCTGCCACAACCAGTTGGGGTTGAAGAGAACACATGAGTGACTTCACAGTGATGTTGACACAGTGATGTGACTACAGGCCCGAATGACTAAAGTTGTTGTATAAACTGTGATGTATGTGACTGCAGTGACACAGAGCCAGCTGTTTCAATAAACTTCTGATAGAGACATTTCTACAGTTATTTACTGTACTTGTCATAATGTGGGACAGTCAATACAAACAGTGCTCAGTGTTTGTGTAGCAGGCACAACAAATCAGTATGGTAAGAGAGTTTTTGGATGTCTGCCATTACACAGAAGAATCACACCTGTGTAGCCCTAATTGTTTTATTTGTACTTTTTTGGATTTGGATTCTCAGTTTTGTTTCTTTTTTTTTTTTTTTTTCCCATCTTTGTAGCTTTTAGCTGTAAGACCTCAATCTTTTGGGGGAGTT
>VUQK01038711.1:0-11934 GCA_015106715.1 Bujurquina vittata | reverse complement strand
ACATGGTCCTCTGTGAATAGGACTGAATAAAACTAAAGGCTAGAATGTAATTTAGCCTTTTATTTACTTCACTGTAATCTATTTTGTGAAAAAAATATGAACAAATGCAAGTATAGCAAAGAAAATATTTAAATTCACACAAAATACATTTAAAACACTGCACGGTTTATTATAAAAAAAATAAATCTTTTTTTAAATCTTGTAATGACACAAAAAAGATTTCCTCAAACCTTTTTTTTTTGTTTGTTTGTCTTGTAGTGTCTTTCTTGTGAAATATTTGACCTATTTTTGATCGTGAAAGGGAGTTCATCAATGTTTATTAGTTTTTATTATATTTTCCTAGATACAAGTACAAATATTTTCAGTCTGATTCACAGGACAGTTGTGCTGAACGCACTCCAACAAACAGGATTTGTACAGATTATAAAATTCTGCCCTCTCTAAAACAGTCATTATTATCCTTATTGAAACAAGTGAGTTTTTAATAAGTGAAATATGTTCAAGTGCTTTCAGCTGTAAAGTTTTCAAGGCAGTTTTTCAGGTCTCTCCTTCACACATGATGACACTATAACTCAAATAAATACAGATCATTATTATCATGTTCTTTAGAAGCCTAAAGTTTTAAATCTGGTATTACTCTTTATGAACAAAAACACTCATGGCCCATCATCATACCAGATTTTGACTGACTTGGCTATTGAAGAATATCCCATTTCTTTACCTTAAGAAACTCTTGGGTACCTTTTGCAATATGCTTTGGGGTCATTAACCATTTGCACTGTGAACTGTGCTGTCTGGCCAGTTTAGCAGCATATGGCTGAATCCAAGCAGGGCGAATCGCCCTGTACGCTCCACAGTTCATCCTGCTACTTCTATCAGCAGTCACTAGTGGCCTGGTTCCACTGGCATCTATACATACTCATGCCATAACGCTGCTTCCACCATCTTAGACAAATAATTACTTTGCATAATGAGTTGTTCCTCTCCTGCTCCGTATTCTTCCCATCATTCTGGTACAAGTTAACTTTGATTCACAGAACTCTGCTGGCTCTTTTACTCTAATCTGACTTTCTTGGTCTTTCGTGTGCCCAGTGGTTTGCACCTTGTTGGAGACCCTCTGTTTTTCCATTCATGAAGGCATCTGTTGATTGTAGAGCCCAACAGTGATACACCTGCCTCCTCAAGAGTGCTCTTGACTTGGTTAGATGTTGTGAAGTTGTTTTTCTCAGCCATGGAAATAATTTTTTCATCATGCACTTTAGTCGTCTGCAGTCTTCCAGGTCTTTTGATGTTGGTGAGCTTTGGTGTCAGTTGTCCCATTAAGTCTGAACCTCTGAAAATGGGGCACTGAGTATTAAAATGGCTCAAATTCTTAAACAGTTCATGCAAAATTGTTGTAAAATAGTTGAATTATAAAGCTGAAAGTCTGCACCTTGATTGGATACTGATTAATTCTGTGGTGGTGTACAGAGGCAAAACTACAAAAACTGTGTCTTTGCCCCAGACATTATGGAGGGCACTGTATGTCCCTTTAAAAGGGTTTAAAATGTCCTATTGATTGCAAAGGAAATTTGCATTGAATTACTCTTGAAGAATTAGATTTTTTCAATTAAATTTTTTTTAGATAGCACCGAATCATAACAAACATCTGCCTCAAGGCACTTTATATTGTAAGGTAAAGACAATAATTACAGAGGGAACCCAACAGTAAAAAAAGACTTACTATGATCAAGCACTTGGTGGGAAGGAAAAACTCCCTTTTAACCTCCAGCGGAACCAGGCTCAGGGAGGGGGGGTCACCTGCTGAGTTGGGGGCGAGGGGATAGAGACAGGAAAGAATACATGCTTTGGAAAGATTTCATCTGTTTCCTAATATAATCTATAAATTTGTGAACCTGCAACTATTATTTGTGCTGAAAGTGACATATTGACTTCCTCTTAAACTAAACAACATGGTGCATAATCTGAAATTTCAATATCAAATTAACAATTGTGGTTTTTTTTTTGTTTAGTCTTGCAGATACAAAAAAAGGAACCGTTTTGGTGTGAGAATATATATACTAAATATACTATAATGACGTGAATAAGTCAATGCAGCTGTTAATTTCCTATCTAACAAAGCTAACTCAGTAAGACATTGAAAGGTTTTGCTGCAGCTCTATGAAAGTTCTGAGAATAGAAGTTGTACTGTTTCAACATTTTCTGAGTTAGTATATGTTTACTATCACTACTAAAAAAGGACTTATGATCTGTGGATTTCCAGCATGTTACAGAGCTCCAACAGTGAGTGTGATGAATTTTGATCAGCTGGTCTGCTGGTTATCCATGTGTCCCTTTGAACCCTGCTAAACTGCGCCATGAATGCAGTAAATGAGAAACGTCTACATGTGTGTGGTAAAATGTCTTAGAAGGAGAAAATTAAACTGTATTTTAACTGTATATTATTATTTATTTTACATGTTTTAAGGTCAACTCTGCATTAATATCATCATTTCATTCCTGCTCCATCTGTGACCTTGCTGTGAAATGGGAGAGATTGCCCAGTGTGTATTTGAGACACACAAACCCTTACACACTATCATTCGCAGCCCCTTGTCTATTTGCACATGCACACACTCACACAGCAGGTGGCCACAAACAGAAGCATACAGATGCTGGGTCAGACTGTACACAGCAGGTCAGTGTTGGCTTTGTGTAACTCAGCATGGTACCAACATAGATTAGCGCCAGTGTGTTGAGGTAACACTTGGCTAAAGAGCTGGTACATGGGTCTTTTAATTACTGATTGACCTTAGCATACCCCAAAGCCACAGGATAAATGTGCATGTTTGGCTCAAATGAGAAAACTTATTTCCTATTGCTTCCACTTTTCATTTGTATTATGCTTTTAATTAGCATTTTACTTCTTAGGCATCGTATTAGCAATAATAATGCTTCACATCAGCGTCACCACCCGTAGTTTGTTAAAGAATACATAATGCTAAATGAAGCCAAATACAGACAGTGTTGTATATCCTGTATAATGTTGTGATATCCACTCTTGCCCATTAGATCAGTTACACTGTGTTGTTGTGGTGGTGAACTTAAGTGTCTCCCCATTCTTTATCCCAGCAGAAGAGTCTCTGTGCCGCTCAGGCTCCCTTAGGTGTTTGGCGTGGGGGCGCAATGTCACTAAGAGGGAGCAAGAATTGCATTGTGGTACTCTGAGTGTGACGCTTCGCCTTCACAGACAAATCGATTAGAGACAGTTCACCGCCGTGGATGCTTGAGGCATTTCACACAGAGGAAGAAAGGGAGAGACAGAGGAGGGAGGGCGCAACGGTGAGCGCTCAAGTTGGCCCTCCCCCAACTCATTTTAAGGCAAGCGAGTCCTGCCAAAAACATGCAGACTTGCAAACTGACTGCATGGACACGTGACATCAATACATTGTCTATTGTTTAGCCTCTAGACTCACACGACATTTGATGTGACATGACATGGTAACAACATTGTTTGGCTTCAGAACATATCTCCTTTATGAGAACCAGCAATCATACTGAGCTTTTCAATATGGAAGAGGTTTGGGATTTTTCTTTTTTCTTAACCCAGCTAACCCCAATTTTCAGAAACTAGATTTTCGATTTTAAATAAAGTCTGATACATATTGGCATTAATGTTCTTCTGTTAAAATATTTCAGACTTGGCAAAACAATTCTTTAAGAAAACCAGATCCGCCATTATTGGACCTGGTCTTTGAATTGCTTTCTTTGCCACTCTCCTGCAAGAATAAACTTTCAATCTGAAATTTCTACCAGTTTGGATGAAAATATTTTCAAGTGCACAGTGTTTCCAAGGTCATAAGAAGACCTTGTGCTCAGACAAGTTTGAAAAACGTTAACTTGAGAAACAACTCTTGTCCCTCTGAAGGCTCACCCATCAGTGATAATAGCCCTTACTCTGGAGTTGGGGTCATCACCGATGACGATTAAGCCTCAGAGGGCTAAGGGATGTCTACGTTTTGGGTGAAATGATAGCATCTTTTAACATAGGTCCTACATGAATAATGAAGAGTTAATTTATTATAAACACATTCAGACACCTTCCATGTCTCCTCCACCTCACCCACACACAAACACACACAAATGATGCCGCCCCGTTGCCCTGTCTGGGCTGAAAGGTCAGGGTGTCTGGGAAAGCCTTCCTGGGATCCCCGTCATTAAAGGTCACTTGCATTGAGATCAGACATACAAACATATAGACACTAGCTACACTTATAGCCACACATTTAAACATGGAGATGGGATGTGTAGCAGTGCTTGTGAAATGAAAAGGGCCTGTACAGTCCCATGTGCAAATTAAAGGACACCACACTTTCAAATGAACCTGTCAACATGCTCTATAATAAGCCGGAGTTGGGACAGTGATGGGGAAGGATATTTAAAAGTGATACTGCTACTGAAGCCATACAGTGCGAGTCGGTGAATGGGAGCATTGTTATTGCTGAAGTCTGATTGTCCTTAAATGAAGTCAGCTCAGTGTCACTGGCACGATAGGTGAGAAATTAATTAATTAATTGTCATTGAGTCACTTACAGCATGTCAGTGCGGATGTGAAGTCAGAGATGTCTTTTGTAATGACAGCGTGTCATCAGTGTTATTGCAGTTAATTACAATTCAACTACATGTAAAACATGACAATAGATGTGAGGAAAATGAGTCAGTTCAGTCCAAATATAAACACAAGTGACCTCTGGGATGTTGAGAGGTTAAAGAATCTGGTATAAATGTATTTATTATCAGCACATCACATTTACTGTTTAGAATCTAATATAAATATTCTTCACGCTTGACCACAGTGGTTGAATTTGGCGGAATCATTAAACCATCTCATGGATGGTGTCAATCTCTCAACCTTTAAAATTAAGAGACATAGATCTCTGAAATGCCACCTAAGGACAGCCATAAACATTAATAAAGCCCCTCCATGTTGTTGACAGGTTTTATGTCAGTTCAGTGTTGCTGTAAGTAAAAACTGAGCTGAAGCTACTTGAGATGACTGATGTGGTAATGGCACTATCAGTCTCTTGCACACGTTTTCGAATATAATGTTACTGATGGTTTACTAATCAAGCTAATAAGGAGCGAGGATTTGTGAGATGGGTGGTGTTAGACTGCATTTCTGCTTCACTGTTGCACTTTGCCACCACGGAATACATGCAGTAATGTAAAGTGGGACCATGTGCTTACAGGAACTAAGCGTAATCCTGCAGTGTAATGTGCACCCGCTCCAGTCTCCCTCCTGTAAAGAGTCCTTGATTTAACTGATTGCAGACCAGAGGCGAGAGCTGCGCTTGTTGATTATGATAATGGCAGTCCGTGTTAACAAGAGGCCTGATCTGAAGTCTGAGACAGGACTGCGGTTACCAAAAAACTGACCCCGGTTTAGCATGACAATGGAGCTGAGGCCTCGTCGTGTTCGTCTTTCTCTCTTTCTGTCTGCTTCTGCTTTGTCTGCAGCTTGAAGTAAAACAGAAGCACTATTAAAATTATATAACATACGTGTATTTTTAGATTGGCCTCTTGGTTAGCCTCACTTCTGAGAAGCAATGGGAACACTGACTCCAAAGTCACCCCAGTAGATGACTGCTGTTTTAGTTCTCCATGGTAACATATTAACGATTACATGGTGTGTCATTCGGCCAACATTTAGTCTTTTATGAAAAGAAACTGCATGTTGTTTGATTATATAGGGGACCATTAGAAGGTACTTGATCAGTATAAAATACAGTGGAAGTTTTCAAACCCTAAACCTGACACTAGTGGGGTCAGTAAAGAGCTGGTAGCTGTTGTTGCATTAACATTTTTATTATTTCTGAGCTATTAATGCTGTAAGTTGGTTTAACCTAACCTGCAGGATCGTAGCTGTATCTCATGTATGTTTGTTGCTGTTTTTCTGTCACTATACACTCTGATATAAGGATATAGCTACTAGTTTCTAAGATGGCACATATTTATTACCTGAGTTAAGGCCTGTGTGAAAGATGCTCTAATACCCACAAGGGATTTTTCTGCAAATAGTGAGCTCACATAGTGAGCTCCATAAATCAGAAAATCAAATATTGATTCTTAGTCCTGTCTACCAAGATCTGAGTGTCTAAATGTTGGATTTAGACCAATGAGGTCAAGTCTAAGTTTTCCCCTAAAAGGCTAAAAGGGAAAGGTGATTAAATAAATAGTTTCCATAAGAAAAACAGTTCCTGAGGTCCTCAAGAGACAAGATCAAGGTTTCAAACACAAGCTAAAAATCATGAAAGCTAAATTTAACACAATTTTAACCTGCAGAACAAAATTCCAGTGCAGGAACAACCTGCTCCGAGGATTAACTAAATACACTGATGCAGTAGGCGGGTGAAAGCTAAATATTGTTGTGGTTGTATGCAGACTGATGAAAATAAACTGAGCATATATTACGAGACGATTCTACCAGCTAACCTCCAAAAGAGGAAGGGCAATTTATTATTTTTTTTCCTAAAATCGCTGTCACACACTTGAGTACTCACACAGACCATCACACTAAACTGTCTGGGGATTATTCGAATAATTATGAATAATACATGAGTGTTTCCCCTCCCCCTGGCTCCCACTGCTGCCTCTTATTGGCTTTGGCACACTGCCACTCATTCACTACTGTCGGCCAGTCGGTATGTCTGTCTATCTAGCTGTGGGACCTCGACACAAGACGCGCTTCCAACAATCAGACCTCATTTTCCCTCATAAAAAGAAGATCAGTGCAGGCCCATGACCACAGCAATCACATTAGCAAAACCCTTTCTTTATGAAAACAGGCCAAGTTTATGGAGCAGGGTGAAATGTGGGCTAGCGTTCAATCACCAACACAGAAATATATTGTTCCTAGTTTTTGGACTAAGTCAATATGAGCTTTTAAAGGCTGGAATATTTTAGATTGTAGCTGCATACAGGCAATAATTTGTGCCAGTGTATATTTTTTAGAACTTGGGTAATGATGTCAGAGTCGCAATAATATATAATAATATAAAAAAAGTTCATATTTTGACTTTCAGTGTTTCATTTTCATATTTGTGGCTGCAACAAATGGACATAAGATATTTTTTTAAAGAAACTCTTTCCTTCAATTTCTAGCAGTCTTTCCTCATTGTGTGTCAATGGTGAGCATCATCCGTTTTCATATTTGATGCAGTCTCAAGGCAAATTTGAAAAAGCACATTTTAGACTAATATTTACACAAAGCATCAAGAATTCTGTGAAGTTTTAGTAAACAGATATTTGCCACACAAATGTCACCACGAGCTCTGAAACAAATTGGTTTATTCCCCTTGTAAAAAGTGTAAAGCTTTTCAAATAATTGAAAATCAAAATTTACCATTTCCAATTCCTCTTTTGTTTGGCATAAATTGCTTTAAAAGCCAAATAGATGACATTTGGACAGAATACTGCTTTTTGATAAGTGTTCAAAAAAGGAGTGCTAAAAGAGCATCGCTGCTTTTTCACCCAGCAGAAAGCCCGTGTGTGATCGCCTGCCTGTGCTGCAAACAAGCAGGAGAGATGAGAGGTTGGAGGGGAAATCAATAGCTCCTCTGAGGACATTGCCTGACACAACCTTGTCAGACCGGGGCAAGGATACTCTAGGACACAAAGAGAAGTAAGGAAGGGAGTTGACTGTAAAATGTAAATAACAATACAATTCACAATGTTGAGGTTGGATTTAAGGAATAGTTCATATTTTACAAAGTGCTAAAGGGGAAAAGTCTCTCCCACAAAGACTACATTACCCAGTAATACTGTAGGGTCCTTTCACAAAAAAAAGAGTTATGCTTCATCGCGGAAAAAGAAAAAGAACAGCCCTTTGTCTTTCTACCATCTGCCGATGCCTAAAATACTCCAAGCTTTAGCTGAGTTTCTGTGGTTGGGCTGTGAGACGTGCACCAGATTTCTTCAAATCCATCTTGGCTGCGTGAAATGTTAAATATGGCCGTAGTATGTTTGCGATCTGTATCTGAGAATTGTCGGTTTGAAGGAACCATTAAACTTTGATCCCTGAGACCTACTATCCGTTAATCGCCCGGACGTCACCGCACTTCCTCCCCGTTCCTTCGTCACGTACGATAATAACATTACGGTCAACTGGTGCGTGGTGATGTTGGGCAGGGATATGCTGCGACTCATGCAGTTCACTGGCTCAGACAGTGCCACATGGGGGATTTGTACCAAAATCTCGATTAAGGTGAAAGGTGAGTTGGGGTAACCAGACTGCTTCTGTGCCATGCACAAGTGTGTATGCTGGCATATTGGGAGCAGTACAAGCTTGTGTACAAGTATGCACACCCTTAGACAGTTGACTCTGAGGCTTTAAGAAGGCAAATCAGGTCAGCAGTGTGACCAGGGGACAAGCACCAGTCTGCTGTCTACATAGAAACACACACACACACACACACACACACACAATCTTCTGTCCTCCTTTTTTCTTTCTTTCTTCCTTTATACCTAGAAACCCTTGTAAGAGAACATCATTATACCGCAAGATCTATCTTATGCGTTGACAGGACCATGTAAAATACATGGAGCTTGTCTTGGCTTAATGTATCGCTATGGAAGCAGAGGAGACCAGCCTAATGACCACATGGCTTCATTATTTCAAATATTAATGTAATTTCCCTCCTTTGTGTTTCCTGCACATTATAGAGCAGACCACCGCCATGGCAGACCCAGTGTACATGTACAAAAAGCAAGCCATTTAAGACCAAGTAGATTTCAGCCACTCTTTATGTGCTTAACATTGCCAGACTGTGCAGCTTCCAAGAAAACAGAATAAACTAGAGTTCATTGTGATTTAAGCAATATGAAAAAACATATTTTTTTTCTTTTTTCCCTCCATTCTCTGTCTTTATGCCCACAATCAGTTACCACTGGTACCTCCTGCAGTACATGATGTATGATGCAAGTTCAGTTATACTGCACTGCAAAAAACAAGATTTTTTTTTAAAAATCGATGTGAGTAAAAATCAAAGCATCCTCATCAACCCTCATTCCAGATTTGCATCTCTAAATACACTAGTTATCATTCTACTGTAACATGACGCAAAAAATGCTTTGTTTCCCAAAATAAAGGTCTAGTTAGTTGAAATTGTTTAAATGCGTACTTAAATTGAAACATTAATATAAAAAATAAACAACAACAATTAAAACTCAATACACTGAAGCAAAAGACTCCTTGATGCTAAACTTGTAATATAGCATTAGCATTAGCAATAGCATTAGCGTTACCTGCCGGTGGGATTATTTTTTCTGTAAGTGGGTTTCAGCACATACAGTACATGATGTACTGTAAAATATAGTATAGTAATTACCAGTGTTAGGCGTAACAAGTGTCACAATAACATGTTACTGCATTAATCATGTTACTATTATTGCAGTACTACATGTGTATGTTGGCCGTGTGATGGACTGGCAGCCTGTGGAGGGTGTACCCCCACCTCTCACCCAGTGACAGCTGGGAACGGCTACGAAAAAGGATGGAGGGTTGAATATAACACATTACTGTACTAAGTTTGGCCACATTACAGGTAATGATAGATGTTACTTGCGATGTTGTGTATAACCTCTGCAGTAATGTGCATAATGGGCAGACAGGAAAACAATGCTTCAGCGTCCCCTTTTATACACACTTGCATAAAATTGCCTGACTTTAGTTAATTCTAGAGACTTGACAGAAACAACTACCTCCAAAGGGGACAACCCCCACTAGTGTTTAAATACCTGGGACGCTCCACCATTTGGATTTAGAACTGAAGGAGCCTCTTGGATGAGAAGTCCAGTCGTGCACTTTGGGCTGGTTTTCACTAATTTTGGTATTTTCTTTGAACTTTAATACTGAAGTACTAAAAAAAAGCGATATTTTGTCGTAGAACAGACATATCTACTGATTAGTGTAATAGCTTATTGATTTTTGGCACTTGCCTCCCTGACAGTGCATATTAGGTGATGATGGAGATTAAAGCAAGTAATGTAATGATTAATGTAACAAATCTGATTATAAAAGGAGTGGATGAATAAAGTGAAGGGCTTATTTTAAAGCACCAAGTAATGTGTAATACAATGAAATGGACTAGCATTTATATAGTGCTGTTCTAGTCTTAAGGACTACTCCAGGCTCTTTAGGCAACAAGCCAAATTTGAACCACACATTCAGTGCTTATCTACCTCACACCCAACATGCCTGTCTTTGGGAGGAAGCTGAGGAAACCCATGCAGACACAGGGACAACATGTAAACTCTGCACAAAAGGCCCCAGATTCATTGTTACTGTGGTACAAAGGCCTTTTTCATCTCCTCGGTCATTCTATCTTTATTTTTTTTACTCTTACTCCTACTATTCCCTATCCTTCTTCGCGATTTTCCTCCATCTCTTGTTTTCTCCTGCTTGTCAATCTTCTGCTGCCGTCTTCTTTGCTGCCATTCTTAATTCAACCAATACAAATCCTTTATTTTTTCCCGCCTTCCAGCCTCCCATATCCATTACACACCTTTCTTTGTTCTTTTTGGTTTCTTTCACTCTGCTTACCTTCTGCTTTTCCCTCACTCTTGGTTCTCCTTCTCCTACATCCCCTGATGCCCTTACTTCTTTTCCTCTCCATTCCTCTGCTCTTCCTTCCTTTCCTTCTTCCTACTCTTCTCACAGATCGCAACCTTGTGCCATTTTTCTTTTTCTCCTCATTTCCTCCCCTTTGCCAGGGAATCAATTTCTGCCCTGGGCATGGTCGACACCCCCTTTTACTGCCACACACATACACGCGTGCACACACAAGTACACACACATACACACGTGCACACACACATGCACTTTTTTGCAAGGCAAATAGGAATCTGAATCACACACAACACACACACACACCCTTGGTGTGGTCAGGCGACTTGGGCTGACCTTTTCACCGATTCCCGTTATTAGAGAAACTGACATTCAAACCTCCCCAGCCCCCAGGACACTGAGACCACTCCTGTACCACACAAACAGACTCACACACTCTCACTCTACAATTTTGGTCTCAGCACCTGACCATTCCATCGCTCAAAATCAGCTTTGAAACACAAATCTGTGCTTGCTGGTATAAGGTTGCTTCATTAAAACCAACAGGAGTGCCAGAAAGTCCAAGTCTATCTATATCAAGGAAGAGAAAACTGATCTCTCTGTGTTGCATGCTGAGCAATATGTGTGGTTCAAAAGAAGAAAAAAAACGGCATGAAAAACTGCTTTACCGCTTTTACATTCCATTGTCAAAAGATTTATGATCTTATATTGTTTTTGATCCACTGTAAGTCAGGCAACAACTCAACACTTTCAACTCTAAATTAGTTTCATTAAAACGTCGTCACATGTGCTGTGTGTTTGATTTGTAGGCTGATTGCGTATTGAGGCTTCAGAAGAAATCCTCACCACATCACAGATAGTCCACTGATTGAGATGATTTGTATGCACTGTTCTGGCAACACAGGGCAAAGCAAGAATGGAGAGTCAAAATACTTTTTTAAAGGGGAACTCCACCAATTTATGCATGAAGGTCAATTTTCTGCTCTTGGTGAGTACTTCTGGGGGAGTTCGCCTGTAAACAAGTCTGCAAGGCCATATCCCCAAATGATGTCATGCAAAACTAATGTCGGCAGAACCCCCTTAATTTAGCAGTGTTGACGTTCTCACTGATCTGCACCTTAAGCACCCCTGCTTTGATAGTCTGTAGAGTTTGCAGACTTAAATCTAAATGTTGTAGCTGTGGACTGTCACCTGAAGGCATGGTCAAAAATATGTAGACCAACTAATTTGGGCCACTCTTGCTTATGTTTATTTTCTTGCTGGTTCTTCAGCTTAGCCCTTGCAGCAGGAAGCACAGAAGTCATAATAGATAAAGAACATCTTTGTTATCA